>JAHWFP010092876.1:5715-65458 GCA_023313725.1 Lithobius niger | reverse complement strand
GTTTACGGAGGAAGATGAATTGATGGAAGCCTTTCTTTTCTTGATGTGGTTCTCACAAGGGGAGAAACACGTATCCACTATGCCCCGTACCAAAAACCAACACGCACAGGGAGAATGATTCCCTATAAATCAGGATACCCCAGATTTCAACTGCGAGCAGTTGTGGCCAATGAGTTGTGCAGGATCGTTGCACACTCCTCCGTAGCAACCACAGCTGAAAGATACCTTGATGAAGCAAAAACGAAGTATTTGGCGTTAGGCTACCCAGCAAGAATTTTCAATGTTGAATGGAAGAGAGCTTGGAGAAGAGCAAGAGATCGCAGAGAGAAAGAGAAAGAAAAACTTCGAGACACGACACACAAAGAAAGAGAAAATCGCCCTTTCGATGTCGTCACCTACCTCCCGGGAAGAAGTGAGAGAATAAGGAGTGTCCTACGAAAACAAGGAGTGGACTGTTTTCTTCGTTTTCCACCAAACTTGAAGAAACTACTCCGACCCAAGAGGATACTGGAGACCCCACATGTGCCCGATCTACCCTCGCAGCCTCCCCATCCTCCCCCTCCTCCCCATGTTCACACCAGTCACCCACCACCTACACACAAGTACGGGATGCGGAGCAAAGACAGGCACGAAGAGAGAACTCCTCCACCTCTACCCCCCTCCCCCCGATATTCGCACCAACCCAGTCCCCACCATCCACCCGTTCACACAACGAGGAGTGGTCTACAAAGTCCCGTGTAAGACGTGCCAGGCCACCTACATTGGAGAAACCCATAAACAGCTGTTGGTGAGACTGAACGAGCATTCAAATGCAGTTAACAACAATGATAGCAAAAACGGGATTGCTGTGCATTCAAGCAAAACTAAGCACGAAGTTGCATGGAACGAAACAGAAGTGCTGCTCAAATCAAACGTGCTAGAAGATAGACACTTAAGAGCTTTAGAATCACTCGCCATAGCTAGAGCTTGAAGCCAATCTGGATAAGCAGTGGAAAATCCAGATTCAACGCGACATACAGATAAGTGGTTCGACAGACTAGCGGGAGTTTAAACATCAGGGAAAAAATTGGTGCGGTGATGTGACTTTTTATTTATTTTCATGCACAACTTCTGATGAAGGTGAAAGGCGTCTCACCGAAAATTCAAGTGTAGGACCTTTTTGTGTGCTTCGAAGGTGGTAAATGTGTTTTTGTTGTGGTTGTTAAGATGCCTTTTAAATACCACTGTGACTACCGGTTGCCAGTGTTTTCGATTTAACTGTAAATGTTAAAATTTACAGGTAATGATATTTTGGAATGGCATATAGAAACAGGAAATTGCCAGCCCCGCAGTCGGGCCGGCTGAATTTTGTTTCTATTGCCTAAACGGAAATATTCATTACCTGTACCCACCCTACCTTCCTTCTTGAGTCACCACTACGACATTATTCAAAGGATAAAATGGTAGCCCGCGCCTCGGTGCTTTTAACAACTTAACATCTCTAGGGAAAGACAGCATTCTGGAAAGGAATGCTAAACATTTACAGGTATTGTATATTCCGTTTAGGTAATAGAAACAAAATAGCCGACCCGGCTGAGGGGCCGGTAATTTCCTGATTATGGACTTCAAAAATGACACTTTCAGCAGCCAAAATTTCTAAAATCACCTCAGCTTCTGGCCCTCCGCGGTGTGAGTGTGTACAAAGTTTTGAAGCTGACAGTGCCAGTAATGTAGTTTTTTCAATAAACTTCCTAGAAAATCCTAGCCTCTTGGTTCCTTGGCTTTTTGTGTCTTTCAGGTGCTGACTATGTTAGGGGTGTAGTCATACAAGCAAATACTGATTTCTTCTTACGTATTGTATGAAACTTGACATAAGATTTGTGTAATTAAATTTGGCATTTTATAAAACATTTTTAACTCAACCTTATCCTGTCATTAAAAACGACGCACAACATTTTCCCTTACAATTCGTTGTAATATCATTGCGGAGTGCTACTTACATAATTGGGGGGGCCTTTATCTTGGACCTTTAGTGGGGAGGGGATCAAGATTTTTTCAGAGAGGCCTTGATCCATATTGTTATTGCATAAATCTGTGTGTCTATTTGACAAGTTGTAAAACTGTGCTGTTTTTTTTTTTACGCTATAGGCCTAGTTTGTAAAATATTTGGAATTGTGGTTTTGGGAATCAAGTGCAGAATTCAAACTGTAATATTTTTTTTTAATTTCAGTATGGAATTATAATTGGTATTGCAATTTCACTGCTAATTCTTCTGTATAACACAGCCAGACCAACAATTACAATGGAAAAAGCAGTAAGTTGAAAGAGAAAGTCTGCTTTGTTTATTGAATGGCATACCTAAGTAAAACAATTCAAACGTTGTCAAATAACAAACAATATTTACTTTCTAGTCTTTTCCAGATATGGAGTATATCATTGTGCAGCCTGACAGAACCTTATATTACCCCGCAATGGAATATCTTAAATATCGTGTAAATAAATTGTCCAAAAGTGAGCTAATTTTGTACATTTTAAACGTTTTAGGCCAATTACAAAAGGAAGTTTTTTCTCACTTCCAAACCACACTAACTTCATGACAATAAATAAATGTCTTGGGTGTGGTAGAAATGTGTTTTCCAATTGTCATATAATATTCTGAGTTATTCTTAATAACGTGTGAATAGTAAAAAAAAAAAACAATCTAACTATTAAATGAATGATTTGTTTGTTCCAGTGCTGAACCTATTTCGGGAAGTAAAAAATATATATCTTATAAATCCATAGAATATACAAAAGTATAGGGTGGAATAATGAAATAGATAATAAAACAAAATTACCTCCTACCATAGCCAATTCTTCCGGTAAACAACTCGAGAAACAACTTTCTTATTGTACCATTTATAGTGTTTTTACATATTTTTTATACATTGTTTGTAGGTTGTATATTTCTGAATCTATGCTGATCATTGTTGCTCTGCAGTCAACTCTCAAACTCAATGAGGAGTATATTTGTCCTCTTATTTTCAGCTGAAACAAGTGTTCCAGTGGTTTTTGATGGTTCTCATTTAACGGGTACTGATTACACTATTGCACAGGTTAGTTTTGTATTGCAAACGTTCCTTGAGTATGTGATCGTGTTAAGAGTGTGCATGATCTTTGATCTTTACTTCATCACCCACAAATATGTAACAATGAAGGCAAATGAGTGAAAAGCTCTTACTGGAATTTATTTGTAAATTGGTGTGGAACTGACTCACATGATTCACTTGTAGTGTGAACTTATAGTCTGCACTTGGTTTTTAAACTCCATTCAATAAAGTGAAAAAATCTACCTCAGCGTCAACCCAATGCAGCATCATATGCATCCAACTTCAATACTCCAACTCATTTGTTGACTGAGCCATCATTAAATGGTATATAATAGTTTTCAAAATACTTACAGGCTCAGTTCAGAAGATATTTTTAGGTCAAAAGTTGACCAAGTTGATGAAGAATCCTAGGAGTATACTCGTATGCTCGACAGAAGTAAAAATGTCCTTAATATTTTTATGACCATGACATCAGTTTCTTCAGGAGGCAAAAATATTAAAATGAAAACATGGTACTTGTCGGTGAAAAAGCAATGATGAGGTGATTTGGAATTACTAACATTGTAAATAAAGTGTTAAGCAGTACGACTGAGATTTACGGAGTTGACTTCCCTTGAATTGCATAGATATGGTCCAATCTCTTTTAGACATTTTCCGTACTGAATATGAATAACCTTATTGGTTTTGAGTACTGTGGGTTATAATAATATAATAATTAAATAGTTTACCACATTTATGTGGAACGTTAACCGGGAGGGATGTGATCCACTGACACCGGACTAATTTATATCGAAGAAAGCTGGCAAGATGCAAGGATGTGAAGAAGATATACTAATTTAAAAACCAAAACAAACAAAAAACTAAAAAACCAACGAAGACCAGCTTTCCAAAAGGGATTTAAAAAAAATACTTATTTGCTAATAGAGTTGCACTGCTGCGGAATGGGCTGGCATCTGAGGTTGTCAAATCTGTCACTTTAGATATTTAAAAAAAGGAAATGAGGACCTTATACTTTTCTAAGCATCGTTTTAGATTTTTTTAATTTGTTGTCTTGCATTGTTTTATTTTGAAGTTAACTCTTGCTGTCAATAAATATTAGCATTTCACACGCGACGTGGCGAGACCGACTTTAGTCTCACCTCGAGTTGCTTCAGGGTGAGCCCAGTCGTGTCTTGTCTCGAACATATGAGACTATGATTGGTCTCGATATCGTCTCGCCGAGATGAGACTAGTCTCGGCATTTCTTACAATTCACGAATAATTGATGGTTATCCGGGATTTTCCTGTCTGGTTGGTTTCACTTTCGTGTTTGTCAATGTTGATGGCATACATTTTCGTACTGGACTCTGGTTCGGTAAGACTGAGCCTGTAGGAAAAAATCAGCATGCTTAAAAGGATGATATTGGACGACGTCATTATCGGTGAACAAGTTCTGCCGCTAGATCTACATGTTACTATCAACAAGAATTTATTGGGTTGTGGAGGAGAATTTGTAACTCTATAAAGTCCCTATTGAAACGTGTTACATTCATTGCTATTAGTTCCACCCGAGTTTTCAGAGGGTGCCACGCATTACATATGTTCATTTTTGCTTATTTTTCCGTCCAAATCTAAAGTAAACTAAGTGACAACTAAGCTAAAGTAAATAATAACTAAATACAAGCTAGTTTCGTTTAGTTTAATTTTAGGCTGAAAAACTGTGTAGAAATCCTCACATAAAACACATGGTGCCCTCTATAAGCTTAGATGGAACTAATAGGAATGAATCTGAGACGTTTCAGAAGGGGGTCTCAGTCACAAATTCTCCTCCCCACCCTATAAATTCTTGCTATCGACCATTGTAGTTTATTGATAAGTCGTGTTCGTTCATCATTCACGTAAATAACTGAGTCCAGTACGACACAATGTGGATGGAGTTTGCTACACAGCAACTATAGACGTTCTGGTAGGTACAGCTAATTTTGCTTTTACACAAATTTGTGTTCGGCAGCAAGACGAGCAGAAACTCGGCACGTACTTGTCTCGGGCTCAAACTTATTGTCTCGGACTCATCTCGTCAACGATTACCTGTCTCGGTGTTCTCTCATTTCGAACTTTGAGACGAGACAGAGACTGAGAAAAATCTCATCATGTCTCAAACACTAATAAAGATTTTATTATCATTATTATTAATGAGTAATGAGTTGTAATGAGTTGTTCATTGTCAACGAAGTTGTGCATAACTTTGCTGAATTGAAACGAAAATTTGTAAATAACAATACTGCTAACAATAATCTAAAAATGCATAACCTAAATATTAGAAGCTGACAGCTTAATTGGGATACTTTTTTAAATTGGAAATCGAAACCTGTAATGTTGAGTTTGACATCTTTGTCCTAACAAAAATCAACATTAAAAATGACGAAACAAAAAATTATGAAGTACGAACAATTTTGCACTTGTTGAAATGTTCGCAGTGGTGGTGGTATTATGGTGTTTTTGAAAATCTACATTTTTAAATATGGAAATAAAATGAAGTAATTGATTTGACTTTTATTATAAATACAGAGCTTTTTAACCTTATTGCTATTTACAGACGATCATCGTCGAGTCGAAATATTTTTATTAAGGAACTGAAAACGATTTTGATGGAAAAAAGAGTTAAACAACTTGGCATCATAATCACTAGTGATATTAACTTTAATTTACTTAAAGATATGCAAGATGTTTGAGAAATATGACATAGAACGTTTTGTAAACATGCTGGCATCATTTGGTTTTTATTTTAATGACCAACACGGAAACTTGAGAAGAAATTTGTATGGCAAAATCGACTAAATCTTGTTTCGACTTGCTTTTTGTTAAGACTTAATAAATATTGTAGCAAAGGATATGTTGTTAAAATCTAACCGGCTGATCATTATTTCACTATTTTAGAAATATGGAATGAGACAAAGAGTAATGATACTCAATTTAGGAGAAATAATTTAGGTTTTAAACCAGTCCACCATGGAATTATTAACAAACTTAACAATAACGACTGGAATATTTTAGACTCCTGTAAAGATTCTGATACTATGTACAGTAAAATTGAAGCAGAAATTATCAATATATACAAGAAGAATACAATTTCCTACACACGAAAACCAGTCAGCAAAACATACAAAAAAGAATGGATGAAATTCTGGAACAAATTAATATGAAAACTGCTCTCTTGTCAAGGATTAGCAAATTAGATAAACCTTAAGCCGAACTGAATGAGCAATACAAAGTTCTTAACAAAGAAGTAAAAAAGAAAATAACTGATACCAGACAAAGTTCTATGAAAATTTCTTTGATACAAATAATAAGGATTTGGCAAAAATTTAGAGCTAAATTATTACTAATATAAATTTTTAAAAATTAAATATCGATAAACTGATAACCAAGAATTTTGATGAATCTACTGAAGTCGTATGTAATTCTGGAAGCGGATTATGGTCGACACCAATAAAATAGGCATTCAGAACACTCAAAAACAAGAACGCTATATTTCAACCCTCACATGGGGGCCGTCATCAGGCATAAAACGTAATGACTTTGCAAATAAATGTTAAACACCAAGTGCCTAAAATTAAAAACTTACATAAAAGTTTGACATGCAGTGTGGACAAAAAAATAACTAATACCACAAATTTTAGTAAAACCATGTGCATTACCGAACCAACAGCATACAAAATTCATTGTATCTATTACGCAAGGTCAGGCAGCCAGGACTGCAGGGCAGCGACCAGCCATGGCCCAGAGCGTCAGAAATGGCGAGCATACGATGTTATCTACCGACCGAATGACAAATTAAAAGAGGTCAGCAAGGAGCAGGCCCCACGCATCTTGTAGGAACGCATTGTGGTTAAAGCTTCGAGATCACCTTGAGCCTTATTGAATGTGATCATTACAAAAGTGGGGATCAATAGCTGGGGGGGGGGTGATTTGAGTCACACGATGCGCTGATATTTCCATTGTGCGAAGGTAAGCATGTAAGAATATAATGGAAGTGATCATTAGAAAGAGGGGATCATTAGCAGTTGGGGGGGGGGTTGCACTGATACAAGAGATCAGGCAAAACACTTAAATATTATGCAGTGAAACCAAGTCTGTACCATTCTTGAAACACCAATCAACAACTCCATGACAGAAGCAATAACAAACGTCATTCACTAAACATAGCCAGACTCAAAAATGCCTAAAAACAGCAATCTATGCTATATAATTATCCTGGTGTACGACCACTGGGTTCACCGGTGCAACCAATTTCGTGACACCATTTGTGTTCACATAGCTTGACTGCACTATGTATAAACACCACCCGTGCATAGCACAGGCTTCAGTTAGTCTTAAGTAATAATGTTGTTAAAAAATCAACTGGTCATGATGGCATTTTCATGGAACACTTAGTGAAATCTAAAGCTAATACTTGCAAGTTCATTGTTAAACTTATTTCTGTTATGATTGAAAAAGAAATTTGGCTAGAAAGCTTAAAAAACAAATAATCAGGCCAAACCTTTAAAAAAAAAGGTATATAAAATGACCACAATAACTACAGGCCAATTTCTTTGCTTCCAGCTATTAATAAATTAATTGAAAAATTTTTCACTTATAATTGACAGGTTTTTTACACGATATCAGTTAATTTATAGAAATCAATTGTGATATCAGAAAAAGAAAGGCACTGTGGATGCATTGCGGAATACCAACAACACTGTAACCAGAGCCCTTCATGAAGAAAAATATGCCATACTAGTGGCTTTACAAAAGGGGTTTGACACTCTTGAAAATGGCAACCTGTTTACAAAAATGACAAAATTTGGCCTTTAAGGAAAAATACTTAATATTCTTAAAAGTTACTTAACCAATAGACAGTTCTGTGTTAAAATTGATAGCACAATCAGTGAGTGGCATAACGTTAAATTTGGAGTACCACAGGAATCCAAACTAGGGCCTCTTTTATTTTTGATTTGTATGAATGATATTGGTGATCTGCAGTGGAATTCACATTTAACCTTGTATGCAGATGACATAATGTTAATTTCAATCCATCTAAATTATAAAGACATGCATAAGAAAAACTATAATTTGACTTTAACAAGCTTTGTTACTGGCTGATTTTCAATGACTTATATCTCAGCATTGACAAAACATGTTATCTTCCAATAGCTACTTTACATGAATGCTAAGACAAAGCATATTTTTTATAATGCTACAAACACTATTAAACAATTACATCAAGTTGAAACTACGAAGTGCTTAGGTCTAACCATTAACAAACACTGGAAATTTGTACATCATATAGAAAAGCTTATCCTTGTACCCTCCCTTTACAAAATTAAAAATATAAGTAATAAAACAAAACTAAATCTTTATTAACTGAACAATAAACGGCTTTGCCGTTTAGAAAAAAGCATTTAGAGCTCGTATCCCCATACTCACAGCTGTGAAGGTACACAAATGAAAACAGATTAGAGTTCACTCGAACGCAACGAACTATAATTTGAACTCCGATTCCAGGGAACAATGACTGTTTTTGCTCAGTGGTTATGTCAGAAAGTGAACGCAGTTTGTGTTTGAAATATTTAATGTTTGTGTGCGTGTGTATGTTTGTGTGCACTTAATTTGGGTGTTGTACTGATTTTTTTTTAATATTTGTGTGTGTTTGTTGTTTGTGTAACTAGTGTTAAATTTATGCAATAGCTACCGATAGTTATTTAAACTGTCTGCAAAAAGTTTAATACAAAATAATTTAAGCATTTTTGGTAAAAAATAAATCCTCAAACGAATTATACCAGCAAAAAATTATCAAAATTAATAAGTTATTTGAATATCAAGTTATTACTAATTATTTAAACCCTGCATTTAAAACGCCAAAATACAGAACCACCAGAAGTACTTGTGAAAGGTTGAAAGTACCAGCAAGGCGAAACTCTTATGGAAAAAGAACTGTTGAATATATTATACCTGCTATTTTAATCTAATTCCTGCTACACTAACAGGAATTAGCAGTTCTACAATTATGCGACGAGGAATAAAAATGTATCTACTTACATTGAATTTTTAATTATGCCTTTTAAGTTAGGTATAGTGGACTTTTTATTGGCTCTTGGTTTTAATTACTGCCCCTGTTATGATGATCACTTTTATAATTAATTTTTATCCATGGTGATAGTTTTTTATTACATTTTTTTTTTAGTTCACTTGAAATAATGAATCTTAGGGAAACCTTGTGTCTCTTCTGCACTGTAAATTGAATTTGCTATTGCCGACGAAAATATAAATTACCTGTATATTTAGCATTCCGATTCTCATATGAAAATTCCAACTTGAGAATGATTTGTCTAAATCCAAGCAGCTCACTAACCTGAAGTACGCATGCACTCTTCCCTCCTATAAAAAGCCGAAAGGGAAAAAGGTGTCAACTTTTATTCTCAAGTTCTTGTCGTGTACGTAAGAAGTGGCCTGAAGACACCTTCCCTGAAGAGTTCCTCTCCGCCCTTAGCTGATTTGGCTCCTTCTAATGTAGTTGACCTTGACGTTATTGCCTACCTCATCATCTCAACCTGGCCCATCTATTGACATCGTCTCTCCGCCTTTCGCACCGTGATCAACCCCGCAGATCTTTTTAATCGGCATCTCCTTTCGTGGCACATCCAGCAACAACAAAAGCCGCTGTTCTCCAGTGACTGGCTGTTGCTTGCCCTGTTCGCCGGCCAAAGGAAAAAATGCGTGTGGCAGCCCTGGTTGATGGGGAGTGGGGACCAAAACAAACAATATGTGCGTTTATTTTTTAATTTCAAATAGAAAGAAACAAAAAATCATTTATTTGACCTTAGAATAAATAGCTAAAATAAAAGCATTTACAGTATTTGGATTTCAAATAAAAATGCAAAAGGAACGCATCCACGCCTTAAAGGAAGATGATCTGATGTATTCAGTTCTGTGAGGAATTCCTAGATTTCAAATAAAAATAAAGCAAAAGAAAAAGCGCATGTGGAACCCTGGGGGAGGAGGAGAAGGAGGACTTTGCCACAGTCCCCCGACCCATTGCCGGGCCAGATAGGCTAGCCTCTAGAAGGCTGCCGTTTGACATTTTCTGTCAAACCAGTTATAACGTAAATTAAGTCCATCATTATGGTTTAGAGACAAAGAAAGATATTCCAGGTGATTGAATCACGAACGAATGTGCTCGAACTGTCCTCTTCCAGCAATGATACACTCACCACATCTGCTTTCCACACCTAAGCATATTCTCCTGCATAAGTCAGGAGTAAATGTCTCAAATGCAGCAGTAATGAGAACCTGCAGTGTTGCAATATCCTGGGCTGGTTGAATGTATACCAAATTTCGCACTATTCCCCACACACTAAAGTCCATATGTGTCAGATCGCACAGGCCATTCCATCGCACCACTTAACTAATCCAGCTGTTGGGAAATTGATCATCAATAAGGTCTCGCACCTGTGTTGCAACGAGAAATCACATGTATGTGTGTGTGGGAGTGTCAGCAGTGGAAATCGCGACAGTCCGTATTCCATTGACATCTTAATAGTTTAATCAGTTAATAGGCTGATTAACGACGTAGGCTTGAAGGTGTATCATCCATGGCGTATCCACGCCTTAAACAAAGATGATCCCTATCGACGCATTCAGTTCTGCGAGGAATTCCTAGATTTCCTTGCAGATGAGCCAGAAAGTGTAACGGATATTATACTCGACGAAGCCAAGTTTCATCTGAATGGCAGAGTTAATCGTTACAACTGCATATTTTACAGTGATGGCAACCCACACGTCACTAAGGCGGCATTCACGCCGTCACCTGGCATCAATGTTTGGGTAGGTATATGGGCTGGGGGGGGGGGAGGGGTCATTGGACCATTCTTCTTTGATGGAACAATTAACGGTGCAGTATATCGTCAGCTGTTAGAAGACAGGATTCTGCCAGCGTATTCTCCTGCATATGTCAGGAGTAAATATCTCAAATGCAGCAGTAATGAGAACCTGCAGTGTTGCAATATCCTGGGCTGGTTGAATGTATACCAAATCCCGTACTATTCCCCACACGCTAAAGTCCATAGGCGTCAGATCGTACAGGCCACACCATCGCACCTCTTCTACCAATCCAGCTGTTGGGAAATCGGTCATCAAGAACCTCGCACCTGTTTTGCACAGTGTGGTGATGCACCATCTTGTTGGAAAATAATATCTGCAGGACACTTTTCCCGTTCAGCTGGCAGAATCCTGTCTTCTAACAGCTGACGATATACTGCACCGTTAATTGTTCCATCAAGGAAGAATGGTCCAATGACCACCCCACCCATATACCTCCCCAAACATTGATGCCAGGTTTCATCTGAATGGCAGAGTTATTCATCACAACTGCATATTTTACAGTGATGGCAACCCACACGTCACTATGGCGTGAATGCCGCCATACTGACATGTGGGTTGCCATTACTGTAAAATATGCAGTTGTGATGATTAACTCTGCCATTCAGATGAAACTTGGCTTCATCGGAGTATAATATCCGTTCCACTTTCTGTGGCTCATCTGCAAGGAAATCTAGGAATTCCTCGCAGAACTGAATGCGTCGATCGGGATCATCTTTGTTTAAGGTGTGGGTACGCCGTGGATGGTACACCTTCAAGCATACGTCCTTAATCATCCTATTAACTGATTAAACTATTAAGATGTCAATGGAATACGGATTGTCGAGATTTCCACTGCTGACACTCCCACACACACATACATGTGATTTCTCGTTAGCAGTCGCCAAGCATTCATTAGATTTAGTTGGATCCACGGTTAAGAGACGTAGAAGCCTAGATCCCGTCTGCATGAAAATATTGTGACTGGAAAAAGACATGACGTCATCAGTACTGACATCATCCTCTTTGTTGAAAACTGAGTTCGAATCATTACATATACAGACAATTCCGTTTCACAGACACACAAACAAACGAAAGAATTAAGATGATCGAGATTCCCCCTGCGACTTCAATAGGAGTGGGAATCTCGGTAATCTGGCGACATACAATCAAACAAACAAATATTTCGATCTCAGTTATACAGATTATTATTACTAGGGCAGCCCCCAGTATATTACCGGGTTTATAGAGCATTGTTGTGATTTCACATTTGCATTAAAATGCTGTGATTTCCCATTAGCAGTCGCCCAAGCTTTCTTTAGATTTAGTTAAATTAAGAGACACAAATGCATAGATCCCGTTTACATGAAAATATTGAGACGCCATCAGTACTGTGTCTCTTTGTTGAAAACACAGTTCGAATCATTACTTGTACAGACAATTCCGTCATTACTTATACAGGCAATTCCGTTTAACAGAGATACAAACAAACAAAAGAAAAAAGATTATCGACCTTCCCACTGTGGACGCACAAACGTTAGAAATAAGAATTAAGAGTGGGAATCTCGTTGATCTGGCGACACACAAACGCACAAACAAATATTAATAATATAATAATAATAATATTGTATAGGGAAGCCCCCATATATGGCTGGTTTTATAGAGCATTATTGTGATTTGCCGTTTGCATGTAATACTGTGAACGCTACACAATTATGCCAATTATTGTTGAAGGTCCTTACAAATTAAACACTAAGGTTACCAGTCGCCCATCGCCATTCACCAACGCCCAAGACTCAGAGACTTCCACAACGTAATCTCCATAACTGAGATCATAAGATTTGTTTGTTTGTGTGTCGGCAGATTACCGAGATTCCCACTTCTATTGAACTCGCAGTGGGAATCTGGATCATCTTAATTCTTTCGTTTTTTGTGTGTATCTGTGAAACGGAATTGTCTGTATATATATATAGTAATGATTCGAACTCTCTTTTCAACAAAGAGGCACAGTACTGATGACGTCATGTTATTTCTAGTCATAATATTTTCATGCAAACAGTATATAGGCTTCTCTATCTCTTAACCGTGGACCTTACTATGCTAAAACCGCACTCAACTTCTTACTGGAGAAATCAGTTAAGGGCCCACTCTTGCAGACGCGATTGTTTGTGTTCTGGTGCAGAAAAAATAGTCCGTTAAAATAATAAAGTTTCACGATGAAATAACTCACGCAAACTATTTATTTTTGTTGGTAAAACGAGGTTATAATTTTAAGATAACGTGATACTTAATTCGGAGATATTAAACGATCTGTTCCTATTTTGAAAATGTGCAAGTAGTTGCCGTGGTTACGACAATGGTTACGGCTCGGAGCAGACGACGCAGTAGTTTTAAAAATGGCGGTCGTCTCTCCGCACAAATATTTTAAACCCCACTCTCAAGTGAAGCCCTTGACATCATCACAAAAGCAGACGGTAGTTAATGTTTACAGCAAACTTCGTCGACAGCATCCAGACAATTCCGTAAGTGACGTGGCAAAGGATGGGGCAGACTGAACAAACGTTTCATGAGATGCAGTCTTCCAAATTAAAAAGCGCAACCAGCGCTGGTCATTTTACGTCGCTAGCCAGGAAGCATCGTAACTCCGTTGGTACTCGAACTCGGCTAAAAATTTACGATGACTTCACACTTTCGGCAAATAGACAAAAGATCCTCGCAGTTTATAGAAAAGGTACGTACAGTTCCCAAGTAAAATGATAAGAGCTGCCGTAAACGATGACGGCGGTTTGCCAAATTTTGGGCGGAAGGCAATGGGCATCGTGAAATGCTTGTGTGATTTCAACGTGCACGAAAACAATACGACATATACCGAATTGATAAACATGCTTCACGTCATGGTCATACTATGTTCAATGTTGCTTTTGCTTCATTGTGAACCGCATTGAAATGACATCGAGCCAGATCGTGAGATTTATTGATGCAAATGATCGAACATTCAGACTTAAAGAAGTCCATGAATTTACGCCGAAAGCACTTGCTGTAGTAACAACGGAAGGGTGGGCCAAACTTGTAAAACACACTGAGAATGAAGAAAACAACTTGTGGAAAAGCGATGGGATGGCTGATATTATTGTTATTATGTGGAACGAATGTGGAACGACACAGACTGCTCAGAGTAGAACTTAAGATCTCTAAACATCAACTACTGTCTGCTTGAAAACAAAAGCTCTTTCCAGCGCTAAACACTGTCCTTTTCAGGACTACAAAATATTACGAAAGAGAAACTTCTCACCCCCCCCCCCCTTTCCTGGAGAATTAAAAATATGTGTAACTCAATACTGAATAAATGCGCACCAAAATCACGTATCCTCTCCCTATTTTTGCTGTATCCTACGGTACCATAACGTTTGCAATATTTACAAGGGCTTGACATGTAGCAAAAAGGTATCACACAGGAAAGCCAATGAAAATAATATGCAACATTTATATAGGCTTTACTGACTGTAAACTCTTAACAAATCCGAGTGACACAGGAAAGACAAAATGAAACTAAGCTTTTAAATAACCATACGCCAAAATAAATATATATTCTTAAAGGCGCTACCTTTCACGTAATACTTTCCTGCATCATTCAGCTTGGTCATTTTTCGTTGCCAGCCAAAGCATCCTAACTCGTATTCGTAATTTCCTGTTTTTTTTTCCCCTCTGAAAGACTGTTTGATCACTAAATCAAATCTGTGAAACTCTTGCAAGGCTATTCACGTGTTGGTTATTGAAAAATAAAGAGAGGACATTAACTTAAAAAAAGTTATGTAAAAATTAAATTATCAGGTTTTTAAAATGAAAAATTAATTTCTATAGCATTTTGAACAGCATTTTGAATGACACACATAATTAAAAGCCGTGAAGAATCGTAGCCTATGTTGATGTATATTTGGATAGTTGAAAGTTCAAATCCACGAAACCTCTTGCCTAATTTTAGTGATTTGCGAGCTTAAATCAAAAAATAGGGCAGAGATGGCAAGTGGAAATGTGAAATGAATCCGATAACGGATTCAAAAGTTATCGTGCATACAGACAACGGACACTAGCAAAGGATGAAAAGCTCCTTTACTCTGCTTTGGCCCGCACGTCAGTATATGTGAAAAAAGTTGAAAGGAGTTGAAGGCCAACGACAACGTCAGGTAAAGAAAATATTTAGTTTTAGAACAGCTGAGCGCGTAGGGATACGAACAAACGAAAATAGTTCGTAAAACGGCTCTCTAACTATTCCTCCAGTCAGAAGTTGAGTGCGGTTTTTTTATAATTCGAATGAATCCTTGGCGACTGCTAACGAGAAATCACATGTATGTGTACGTCTGTGTGAATCTCAGCAGTGGGAATCTCTGTAATCCGTATTCTATTGACATCCGTAGTGGGAATCTCAATAATCTTTATTCTGTTGAATATTTAGCCCTCTATATCTCTTACCCCTGGATCAAGCTAAATCTAATGAAAGCATGGGCGATTGTCAATGGAAATTACAGTATTTTCATGCAAACGGAAAATCACAAGAATGCTATTAAAAACTGGCCATATATGGGGTGCTGCCCTAGTAAAGATTAATAGAATAAATATTATCAAGATTCCCACTCCTGGCTTCAAAAGAAGGATTATCTAGATTCCCTCTGCAGACAAACAAACAAAGTAGGCTAAGTTTGTATTATAAATTACATTTAAATCGTTATGCTAATTACAATACTATCACCATTATTACCATGGGAAACTAATATTAATTATTGGTTGTAAAAAAAAATGTCATCTCAACACGAAGTGTTGAATGATAATGAATAAAAGCATGAATAAGATGTAGTAAAACTCAAACAAGTTGTTTCGCACAACTTCGAGAATTACACTGTAATTTTTAGTAAAGTATTATGTTATTATTAATTATTAGGTCACAATACACAAGATTCCAGATTACTGCAGCATTGTGGGGAAATTATGCCTAATTCATAAGTTAAGGAAAATTGGAAATTAGCCAACAGCGAAAATCGTACACAAGAACTAACGTAGTTCAGTAAGCCACCTTTATGCACTTACGTTTCGTCGGAGTGGCATGACCTGGATTCGAACCGGCTACCCAGTTCGCCCCCAGATCACTTGCATAGCGCCTTAATCGCTATGGCCACATCCTCCACTGGAGGCGCTATGTAAGTGATCTGGGGGCGAACTGGGTAGCCGGTTCGAATCCAGGTCATGCCACTCCGACGAAACGTAAGTGCATATAGGTGGCTTACTGAACTACGTTATTTCTTGTGTACGATTTTCGCTGTTGGCTAATTTCCAATTTTCCTTAATATTATTTCCAGCGATTTATGTCTATTTATTTCTAATTCATAAGTAGCAAATTGTAGTGTTTTACCTTCAGATTGAGAACGTTGATGTGATGACTTTATTTACTTTTTTTTGGATTGTGCAGCAATTTTTCCTTGTCTCATTACAGGGCATAAAACAACTTACTGCTGAATTTAAAGACAGGAACCAGAAACTTGTGTTTACAAACCTTAAGGTAAGGAAGTAATAAAATAACTATGATTCAACCTAATCAAGAACTACTTCTGGCCAAGTACAACTGTGTGATACTTTATTTTGCATGAGTAATTTGCATAATTTGTAGCCATAGACCTCTACATGTCAAAATTACTAGACATATTGTTTTCTTCGCACACTCTCTGGGTGGCGATCCATGTTTTATATTGTTTAATTGCTCCCTGAGCATTATAACTAATGTTCTACGCCAGCCAACTCCAGAAAGGGCAATGATTCCCCGACGGGGGGGGGAAAGAAAATGAACATTTCTTTCTATTAATATATGATATACTTTAGCAGGGGCCCGGCGAAACCAGCTTGGGGGTCTGGGGGAGTGCTGTAAGCTCCCCCAGCGGGGTCCGGGGCAGAGCCCCGGAAGCTGACACATTTTACGTTATTTGAGGGCCTATTTTCGGTTCCCCGAGACACGTTTGCACCACATTGTTAAGCAAATTTTGGATGTTTTTCGTAAAATTTCTTTAGCATGATAGGTCGTAAAAACCTAATTGTGACCAAAATTCGGTTTTTTTTATACATTTTATTTACAAATTAAATTAACAAAACTATTAAAAAAATTATTAATATAACGTTAACATACACTGAATAATTTAGGTTTGACGAATATTGTTTACTTATTGTATTGTTGCTTACTTTTCAAATGGCGGAAGATTCAGCTAACGTTTCTGAATTAACTGAGAATTAGTTTTCTATCACGGTGGCGATGGGCTAAGATGAAAAGTGCTACTAGCAAGTAGCCGCCAAATTAAAGTGCTACTAGCAAATAACCGCCAACTTAGTCTTCAATTTTGATTCTTTGCTCGGTTTTTATGCAATTAATTGTTATAAGACTTCAACTGACGAAAACTGGGAAGGAAAGCTAGCAAGTTTTGTTCTGTACAAATTTAGCTGACGTTTCGGCTATAACCATAGCAAGAACACACAGTTGGACCTCAAAGGTACACGACCATTTGTGAACACAGTGAATTTTTTTAGTCCTGTATTGGTTAGACGCTGAAGTTGTTTGCGTCTTCTTGGTTGGGAGGCCGGGACTCTTGACTACTGGGCTGCTATTGCTCCGTTTGTTTGGGGTGTGTTTGACCCCTCACAAACTTCGCGTTGTGCGTTTAAAATCGGGCCTTCTCCTTTTAGAGATAGCTGAGTGGTAGGGTGTTGGCATCCCAAATGTGTCTCATAACTAAGATGTCTGTTAAATCATGGCGTTGACGGTCTAAGGTAGCAAATCAATTGTCAGTTTAGCAACTTACTGTACACAATTTTCGCTCAGTTCATTGGTATCATGAATTCAAACTAGAACCCTTAACAACTTCAGTTTTATACATATTTAGTTGACGTTTCTGCATTAACTAAGACAACTTTTAAATATTATGGAGGTGATGAGGTAGCAACAGTAGGACTACTGGCAAACAAAACGGCAATTGCATATTGAGCTTTTTTCCCCGAAATTTTTACGAATTGTATGTCGTCATGTAAACTTCGTCTTCCGGCTGTTCCCCGACGACAATCTCGGTTACTCCCCGACGGGGGGGGGGGGGGGGGGGGCCGGGCGCCCCCGCGGGGGGGGGGGGGGGGGGGGCTCCCGCCCCCCCGGTGGCACCACCCCTGATGTTCTAATGATCAGGTTGTAATTAGCAGCCTGTTGTAGCTTCCCAGAGTTCGTTCATCATATTACTTAGAATTGTTCAGCTCACGTAGTAACAAGCTGTGAAGGTTTGTGTATGGTGTATGGGTTGATGTATGGGTTGAATATGTAGGTGTTGGTGTATTGGTTTGTGTGTAGGTTGAATTTGTCTCTCAGTAGTTGTCAAACATTAATTAAAAAGCTTGATGCTTTTAGGTGTCATTTTATGTGTAGAGTCTTTTAGTTGTACACTAATTTCTGATTGATTTACAAACCTAAATCCACAAATAGGACATAGAATGCATAACGAAAATGTGCAATAAATGAGACAGTGGGTTCAATTGTTGTGGAAACAGACAGACAGACACCAGAACGGGATGAGAAGCTCGTTTGCTCTACTTAGCAACATGCATAATTAAAAGCCAATTAGACGGTGTTACCCATTTGTGTAATCTACGTACTTTATGTGAATGAGGCTGCTGTAAAAATATTGTCTTACGCTACCACAGAAGAAATGTCCGGTGTCCACCTCTGTATCTGTTCCTGACCGTACCCACAGAGCCATAAAAACAATATAAAACAAATCCTGAGCTTCAAACACTTTATGTTGTATTTATTTTACATATTTTAATCATCCCTAATTCGTACTTTTAAGCATTTAGTTTTCTTGTGAAAGAGCACTTTTACAAAGCCTTGACCTCGAAGCCATGCTAAGCTGAGCCTCAATAAGTTCTTTCAAGAGCAACAGATATCGGCAGGTCGCCAAAATATAATTGAAGAGAACTATATTCTGGTCATTTTAACTATGCCTGTAGTGAAAGAATTGTGTGTGTTACGGCGATCTTGTATACGCCCTAACACAAGTGGGGGCTACAGCATCCAGCAATGGCTCTATAGACCATGCCACCTGGTTTCTTGCCGTGTTGCATGATGCCGCTGGAGATTTGTGGTAAAATAACTAAGTCAACTCATTGAGTACTTGAAGTCTCCATGGCCAGCATATATCGTTCAAATGCTATCATTTTGCGAACAACTTTTCAAACTGGTACTGTGTAGGATTACTACAGAACTGAGTTTGTATACATAACTGAAAGTTGAAGGTTGAAAAATATATAAACGATCTGTAGAAGCCATCGAATCTTTCACTTTTTTTAATTAGCTTTTTTGCTTTTTTTGCGAGTCATGTATGGAACAATAAAAATAGGTATGTTAATGAGGTCATGTAAATTGGCTTTTATAAAGACCATTCTCCAGTTCATCCATCCTGTACTTCCTGACTTTTAAAAGAACAAACAAACGAATAAACATACAAACAAATCTTATTTTTTTAATGATTAGGATGTTTCAAAGCCTAGCACAGTAAACATAAAACACGCACTCTTCTCATGAAGACATCATCAACTTGCTGTTCCCTAAACTTTCAAAGTTGTCACTTACGTTACACCATCCTGTTCCGTTCTACATACGCGGTTGGCATAATGACAGGCATTTATATTGGTAGCAATATTTTTGTTTTCTTCTTCCACTTTCACACCAAAGCTCTATCGTTATATAAGGACTACATTTCATTTAAAATTTTGGATTCCATGTTTAATTCTAAACCTTGCATGTTTTCAGCCTGAAGTAGTTGATATAATAAACACGTTGAAACCTGAAGACTTTCAGCATTGTAAGACGAAAGAGGAAATAGAAGAATTACTTAAAGGTATCATAACACGGGGTAACAGCTATTTCTTTTATGAACTGTAATTTCCATTGATTGTCTGACATGAGATGATTTACTTCTTCCATTAGCCAAATTTCCAGGAGCCACGACAGAAATGCTCAATGGCTCCATCCAATCGTTGGCAAGGCGAGCCAGTATGAGTTGTGCAGAACTTGGGGATCGGCAGAACAGTGCCCACCAGTCATTAGCTCACCTGGCACAGATCCTGTGTCCCGAGGATCAAAACAAACCTGTGATGGTGTCGAAAGAAGTTCAAGTCAAAATGGACGAAGAAGATGCTGCTATAGCTGTGGGCGATGTTCAGCTGTAACTGAAAGAAACTTTGGCAAATCAAATTGCCGATGTTGTACATAATTGTTATTCCACTATGTGTCAGAAAAAGACGTTTTTAAAACGCTTTTGGAAACACTTTCAGCACTGGAAACCGCCAATTGACATCTACAATTTATATGCACCCAGTGCTAGTCTATAAGCCCATACTCTTACATCTACTTGTATATCCTTCTTTGTAGCTATGCATCTGTTGCATGCAGATTTATTTTCTTTCTTACAACATCAAATGAAAATTATTTTAATAAGGCATATTAATTTTCCGATGGTACCTGTGCATTCCAAGTTTTTTTGTGCTACATTTTCTGAGCAAAAGACAGGTTTCAGTAAGTTGCCAAGACAATCATTTAGACTACATAGCAACCTAGCAACAACTATTACATCCTCACTGAACATTTTTTTGGTTTCTAGGAACATCTAAGCAGCTACACATGTGAAGTCATACACTCAAAATCTGGTTAACTTCTGACGTGGAATTTGTTTGTTCTCTTCAACCTTACTTTTAAGAACTGTTGCATTGCGACAACTAATTTGTTATAATATGTTTTCCCTTGTATTTCTCCATGAAGTAGACTGCATATTTGAACTCGGCTTCCAACCGTCTATTGCCGATTTAATAGTTAAAGTTTACATCTTTGAACTCTTAAAGTGGGTGATGATTGGTGGTGAAATGATGTGTTTGTTGATGGGTTTTTCACCAAGCCATTGGCCGTATTAGGTTATTTACAAACAACCAGGAGTATATAAAGAACAAGGTGATTGAAAGCACTCTAAGTATTCCACCAAGTAGGGAGCTGTGCTCACCACCTTAATTTGTGTTCAATATATTAGAATAAGGGTTCAACCAGTGTCTAAAATCGAACCTGCATCGTAGCCTTCTCATATCTATAAATCAAAGGCTTTACTAGCTAAGCTTTGCTCATGTGAAAGTCATCATTTTTTTAAATTCCTTATTAGGTGATTCATTTTATTATTGCAAAACCTTGAAACGGATGCTGTAATCCATCATACATCAGATTATTGAGCCATAATACAGTCCAACACTCCTTGTTGATTATTCCTTTATAAGCTTCCGAAATAACCGAATGCCGCTGATATGTCAGTCGCTAGGCCACACCACCAACAATACCAGTCCGGTGAGAAGCAACAGTTGAAAGGTATCGCGTTACTACCAACCGTCCCCCATTTTGAAGCTCGAAGGATTCGACGAAGATGCTGACAAAATTATCACTAAGGTCAAGTGTTGATAAACCGTGTGAAACAACATTAACTCTGAATTCTATGCCCCAGGACATTTATTGTAGAATGCAGTTTTTTTGTTTTTATTTTAGAATGTAAATTGTCCACTACTATAAACAGTCACATTAAAAAGATGCTGTGCTTCATTGTACTATGGTCATATTGTAAATCGTCATTGTAATATGGTGCGTATACTAGTACACTTCTAAATAGTGTAAGTCGGAAAGTCTCATTTTGTTCTCAAACCTATTTATTTAGGACAAAAATTCTTATTTAATTTAGGAAATACCAGACACTACAAAGCAGAATCAAGTTCCCAATACTATCCTGTTGTGTCTGTTGTAGACCTTCCCAAAAGCTTTCATAATTCCACAAAATATAAACATTAAAACATTTTTATATTTCGCCTAATTTCAGCAGCATTTATTGTGTGCCTCATTTCATAGCGACTCCTTTATAAAGTCATTGTTGCTTCTTAACCTGAGCTGAGCTTAGGTGCCTTTCCTCAACACAGGGGTTGACATTACGACTGCAATGTCCGCCTTGCTAAGTCTGTGTTTAAAGTATACTTTTGTTCTATGCTTTTTCTAGTATGTACACTTTTTTAACTTAGCGTAATAAAATATTCTGTTTATGTTTAGAAAAAAAGTCATGGCCTGTAATCTACAGCTTTATTTTTTTTTACAAAAAGCGAATATATGACGACGGGAGCTTTTCTTCTGTTTATTCATGCTGACGATTTTGTTCGGCGAAAAGTAGGATAGTTCTATTTCTAGAAGCTTGATGCAGAATGAAGAAAACTCTATGGATCTAGAATTGTACTATGTCCAGCCAAACGAAATCATCTCGATACATTATCCCCAATGAGCTCATAAAACTCAATTCTATTGTATGTAATATATCGGACGGTGAGGTCTACCTAACAAATTTACTTATTATTTAGTTTTTTTTTTGTAATTATTTGTCATGATTAATGATGGCCGCATCGTAGTCTTGCTGTGAACTGTATGGAAATTGGTAAGTGACGTATGGTTTTTGGGTTGGGTTATGCTTGCACTGATAGCAATATTGAAAGACATATTTTTCCATCAATATCATGTTTCAGGCAAATAACTATTCTCATCCACTCGTTAATTTCAACAGATAGAGAGCTAAGTTCACTACAGAAAGATTTTTGTGACATTATAGCAGAATAAACAGGCGAGTTTGGGCCATCGCCAAAACCGTGTAGGCAAAAACGAATAAGTACCAAAGAACAGGAACGGTGCAACTTGAGGAACTCATCTACCCAAGTACGCATTTATTCTCCATTGTTGAATTCATCGTAAAAAGACACATAAAATGTCTTATGTGAGTTTTTTTACTTACCTGAATGGCAGTTCGTTTAGCCAAACAAGCTAACATTTTCAAAATTGCCACTGTTTTTTGATTGCTGCTTCCTCCATTGATATTTTCTTTGTCAATGGTGCCCTGTCTAAGAATCATGGATCTTGTGCAGAAACAAAAAAATAACTGGTTGGAAATTAATTGTAGTTTTCCTCTTTTTATAGCCTAAAACCTTTAGAAAGATATCAACATAAATGGGCTCTGTTATCAAACCTACGTAAAAAAGAGCAAAAATGTGAAGTCATATCATTATTATAACTAAAACTAAAAACCACATTTAACATTGAATGGTCGGAGCAAGAAAAGGCAGATTGTCAATAGTATCGTGGGGTCTGTCCCAGCCTGTGGTTAGTCCCAGAAGGGGAGAATTTACTCATGCAGTTGCATTTAGTTGGTGGGGAATGTGATGGTAGGGAGTTGGCCATTTGAGATCCGAAGGTTCATAAAAGTCAACAGGATTTGCGTCTGAATTGTTGCTTCACCCTGCTTCCGAGGAAGGATGGGTCGATCATACTGGTCTTCAAGGATGTCTCTCGCCGGGAGAGCTATGTAGGCCAGACCGTCACTTTAGGTTCCTTATCTGTTCTCTGCTCTGTTCCTGCTACTGTTTACTGCTGGTCAATAGGTTTGAGGGATGGGGAGAGGTCGCTATGGGGTTCCCTGATGTGTACGAGCAGGATTGTCTGGAAGAGCTTGGGCCTGTGGGGCTTAAGGGAGGCTCGTGCGGCTTTTTCACGCGAACCGTAAAATTTGTGGGCTTAGTACTCTTGTCTTTTGCCCGCACGTTTCTGCTGCAATGGATTCTGCTGCAGTGAGTGCCATTTGTGGAAGAACCTCTCGCTGCTTTTTAGGGCCAAAAATGCGTGCAGGGGCTGTAGGGTCTGTGTTCATTGTGGGAAGGAGGCGAGTGGGGAGGGGAGCAACCCTGTATGTCGTCGGATGGGGCATGCTGCTTCCAATTGCAAGTGCTCTAAGAGGGTCGTAGCTGATCGGGTGGCTGCAGGTGGCCAGCCATCTTAATTGCTTAGAAAATTGTGTTAATGTTCTTTTCAGTGGTTAGAATTTTACTTATAATGACAGTCCTAGTTAAAGTGCAAATTAACGGCCGTGTGTTGCATGAGACAGCTTTCCAGAACTTGGGCTCTAAGATAGCCTTGCTAGAAATGAGCCAAATTTGGATCCAATCCTTGTGCCTTTACTTGCGGAAGGAATCTTGGAGTATACTCGGCTCAAAAAGAAGACGAAATCTATTAGCTCGACCACCTAAAATCCCATCTAGATGCCGTCTCCCATCACCCATCGACCGGAAAGAGAAAACTCACAAGGAATAAGGTCCAACTTCTTCTTATTACTCCGGAATTACGTCACTCGAGTTACATATCTTATCGTGTCCTCCCCTTAAATTCTCTCACTTCACACAGCGTCAAGTACTGTTTCTACCTCACCCTCCATCATTTGAAGTACTACTCTCTTCCTCATTCATATCAACTGCATTCAAGTTCTAATTCTTCAGATATGGTAGTATGTTGTCAGGTGTTACAAGCCTTATTACTGATTACAAAGTTTAAACCATCTTCCTCTTGAACGTCTAGGAGAACAGTTGTAACCTGAAACTGTTAACTACTGCTCCTTGTATGGGAGGACCAGGTGTGATAGGCTGTGCGGGTAGAACCGTAACATTAATACTAGAATTAATACTTGTTGAAAAGAACTCCCCTCACCGAGTTCGGGAAAGATCAAACCTGTACACCTTATAGATTTAATGCACTTAAATGAAAATATCTACTTCCATTCATTTTTTCAGGCAACTTCACATCCATTGACACATCTAATTTACCTGTAAGTGGAACAAATACTTTAAATTCTCTACGTATCTCATCAAACTTTAAGTGAATCCGAGGACTAGTGACCGGCTGAATTTATACACACGCAACAAAGCGTGACTAAACACATAGGTTATACAACCGAAATGCTTAAACTTAGTTATGTTAAGAATGGTTCCACTTCAAGATTGTATGGGCGACATTTCGACAGAACGTATTTAAAATTATTGTTATGCAAGAATCTTGATTCAAGCAGGGATCTCTCCAAAAGATAATTCCACAAAGGCATGCGCTATTAGAAATAGCGTTAGTAGTGATAAGTAGTCAGGTAGTGACCCGGAAGTGAGGTCACAGAAATGCTGGGTATGATAGTCCTCAGTAGCCAAATTTGGATCCAATCCTTGTACCTTTACTTACGGAAGAAATCTTGGAATATACTTAGCTCAAAAAGAAGACGAAATTCGCTAGCTCGACCACCTAACACCCTGTCTAGATGCCACGTCCCATCTCCCTTCGACGGGAAAGAGAAAAACTCACAAGGAATAAAGTCCAACTTTCTAGTATATTGAAATAGAAATAGAAAGAGACGATGCACGAGGTATCCACCCACTCAAAGACCCAAGCGGCAGATGTTAAGTGGAAGAAGTACCACCATTATTACAGTTGTTTTTTGCCGCATGAGGGAGGAAACAGGAATACCCGGAGGAAACCCTCGTGCAACGGGCGGGAAACAACCGGAAAAAAACCCGTACATATACACTTCCCATCACCAGGATCGAACATGGGTCTGTACAAAGCCAGAGATGTAGATTAGGACCAGGACGCCTATCGAATCTGACGCCCAGTGCTCGCAGCCGCCTGTGCACCCTTCTGATATATTATTCTTCTTATTACTCCGGAATTACATCACTCGAGTTACATCTCTGATTGTGTCCTCCCCTTAAATTCTCTCACTTCACACAGCGTCAAGTACTGTTTCTACCTCACCGTCCATCATTTGAAGTACTACTCTCGTCCTCATTCATATCAACTGCATTCAAGTTCTAATTCTTCAGATATGGCAGTATGCTGTCAGTTTTTACAAGCCTTATTACTGATTACAAAGTTTAAACCATCTTCCTCGTGAACGTCTAGGAGAACAATTGTAACATGAAACTGTTAACTACTGCTCCTTGTATGGGAGGACCAGGTGTGATAGGCTGAGCGGGTAGAACCGTAACATTAATACTAGAATTAATACTTTTTGAAAAGAACTCCCCTCACCAAGTTCAGGAAAGATCAAACCTGTACACCTTTTAGATTTAATGCACTTAAATGAAAATATCTACTTCCATTCATTTCTTCAAGAAACTTCACGTCCATTGACACATCTAATTTACCAGTAAGTGGAACAAATACTTTAAATTCTCTACGTATCTCATGAAACCTCGAGTGAATCCGAGGACTAGTGACCCGCTGAACTTATACGTACGCAACAAAGCCTAACTAAACACAAAGGTTAAACAACCGAAATGCTTAAAATTGGTTATGTTAAGAATGGTTCCACTCCAAGATAGTATTGGCGATATTTCATCAGAAAGTATTCAAAATTATTGTTATGCAAGAAGCGTGCAAAAAGGCAAGCGCTGTCAGAAATAGCGTTAGTAGTGATAAGTAGTCAGGTAGTGGCCCAGAAGTGACGTCACAAGTTATGAGACCAATCAATGTGATGTCACGACACAAGATAGCGGTGCCCATAGCCCCAAAATAGTTTCAGTTTATGATCTCTCTAGACACGTTACAATGAAGGTCAATCGCCAAATGACCAACGAAGGTGTGTGAGGCAATTACAAAGGCGCTAGTTCTATAAATTAAGCCATAGTACACTTAAAAATTCATTTTTGTTCATTTCCAGCTATAAACAAGCCAGTTGTCTTTCAAACTACATCCTAGGTTTTCCCTCCTTTCCTTCACACTATTGGCTAAAATACAATGGTCCCCAGACCAATAGACTGCTTAATGGGATAATCGGAGCTCGAAGCCTGTGCCAACAACCTTGAAATGAATGTAGACACGCTTAATGTGAACCACTTATTCAATAAAGAGTAATCTTAGACGAGAGTCAACTTCCTTTTAACATGTTTATTCATTCCATACTCCAACCAACAGACCGACGGCTTTTTACAATGTCAAATTAAAGAGGTGACCTTACACTATAATGATAGTACGGCAGATAATTAATTCTATATGGCATAACAAACCGTTTCGAATCATAAAATGCCAAACCAACCTTATTTTGTAACACAGTAAAAAGTTTGTGTTTGAAACTTCTAATTGACGTTTCCTCATAAGAAATAGTCTATTACTTATCTTCTCTGTTACTCTGAATTACCTTCTCTTATTAATTCTCCTAATGCCTGCTATGCTGATGACTTAAAAATCTTTTTCTGACTTATAGGGTAAGTCTCTGAAATAGGGTAATTGCTGGTGTCGAATAGATACAACGAGAGTTCCATCTCTGCGTAGATGTTGGGTGTGTCGACTTCGTACATCAGACTATCTGTAACGGTAAATAAAAGATGACACCTGCCTCCATACCATTCCTTCATAAAATCTAGGTGAAAATCGAGCATGACCAGCTTAGATTGTTCCAACATGCTGACCTGGACGTCGACTGGTTTGTTGTGAAGTACACGTAGTTTGTGCATTTTAAATAAACCCAGGTCGGAATTCAGTATGTGGAAATAATTCAAGGGGGGGGGGATTTATTAACCTAATGACTTTATCCTCGTCACAGGTAGTTTAATGTTTGTTTCCTATCGTTCTCCATCAATTTTCCGAATACTGCTTTTGAAAAAAAATTGTACAGGTTCTTCTCAAACTCCGTCATAGCAGCCTTCCTCTTCTCAGTGTTGAAATCTGTGTAATGCTTAAGCCGCGCTCGTTCCGTAAACTTTATCCCATTGCTAATTTTGGTTAAAACCATTCCATGCATCAGGTAATAAAGGGTGGAGCTAGGTTAGAATTAAAAGGTGACAACATATCACACGTTATTTCAATGTTTTCAGCTGCTAAAGGATAATTGGTATGAGCGTCGTGTACAGTGGGTATTGGAGGTGCACCTTTAACAGATATCCAGTCGTACTATTTTCGGGCAAACTAAGTACATCCAAGATGCGAGCTCCTCTTCAGTCAGCCACCTAAGGTCTGAATAGGGTAAAGGCTTACTCAAACAAAACCTTAGAGGTTTGTCGCACCATAGTAAATAATGTAAGTAACTGGTTTCCTAGGGTCAAAATCAGGTAGAAGAGGATTATTTGCTTTCGCGTATCGTTTAGGAATAATGGAAAACCCCACCTCGTATTCCCTTACCAAATAAATTATACATATCAACACTGGTAAGCAACTCCAATTTCACCTGCATCATACAACGAGCAGCCTCCCAAATTAGTCCTGGTGACGTGTAAAAATGGTAGGGATCCAAACAATACTGCTACATAGATATGGTTACAAAATGCTCAAAGCAGTTTGCCAGCAAAGCAACATTCACTAAAACATACAGGTCATGATAGGAACCCAGCATAGTGCAATTAGCAGTGTCCTAAGTGGTATGGGCCTACGAATAATCCTCACCTGTAATATGACTGTTGGTAAACAGAAATAAAAAGCATCTTTTGGAGGAAGCTGAGTTTCCTCAAACTTATTCAAATCAGTTACATGTCCACACAAGTACGCACCTTTCCTCTTTAACAAATGATGAATGCTGGGAAGAAGGTATTCTAAAACGGGGAACTCGGTGACAGTCTCTACCAAATTACCAGAGACGATGACAAACATAGAGTCCATAAACTTAAACGGACCAACACTGATAGCTGTGAAGCGTTCTGTGTTTTGTGGTACGACAGAAATTGTTGCATTACTGAAATACTTTAAACCTATTACCAATAAATGGGCATCATAATTTTTCAAATTATGTAGTACAATCGGAAACTCGTCTTAAACTTAAAAGTAAGATTGCAACTGTTGTGCGCTGCCCCCTTAACGTCCAATAAGGGGACAATGGTCACGTACCGTGGCATCAAAGGGATTGTTCACAAATTGTATATCACAAATATGGCTATGTGTCACTGCAGTAAAATTATTGTAATCCTTGTCAGTGAGCAATTTCTGATTGATGTACCGAATGATGTCATATTCGTGTTCTACCGGCTTGAAAAACTCATTCACATAATCCTTACCCCTGTATACACGTTTTGAATGAACTTCTGCCACTAGGACCTACGATAATATAAGCAAACCCACAAGGGACTTGCTATTGATTGTTAAGGGCAAATGAACACGATGGGTCTGGCTGACAAGTGTTAATGGGTGTTAGTATTGCTTCAAAATTTGCGTACATGACGTACCGATGGCATAATTGTCTGTTGCAGTGGTAAAAGTACATGAATGCTTTCTCTTTCTCAGGCATGACCGTGTGTTTAGCTTTGTAAGAACTGCAGATAATCAGGTGTTCATTTAAAGTGTCAATGCGACTAAAGGGAGAAAGACAATACGGACAAACGTGTCTCGTATTATCACTATGTGTCAAGCGACTAAAGTTCTTGATGTAACAACAGTGCTGCCACCGTAATAAAAGTGACTTCACCTCAGGACTGTCTACTCGTTTACTAAGATGGAGTGGAAAATATTGCAGTCTTCATATCCATATATGTAAATGGCTACATTGTTTTGTATTTCAAATCTGTCTTATTTCATGTACAGGTGTGGAAAAATTGATACCAGTTAAATTGATGATGTTTTCGTCCCATTTATAATGTTCGACGCTGCTAGAATTATTAGGAGCTGGCTAGAGCCCTGCCAACCCGGAACAAATGAAGCACTTCTTATTGGAGCACTTCATGTCAACAATGGCGTGTTTGTCCACTAAATAGTTGTCCGACAATAAGGTACTGCACCCATCCGCGTGAGGAGTGTACTTGCCCACGTGAATGTCACAACGTTCAATCTCTGACACTACCCAGCCAGAGCTTTATTAGTAAAAAAAAAGTTCAACTGGTGAACGATTTTTGTGATGGCGACATCAATTGCGCATTGTATATACTATCGGGAGAAAGGATGGGCAACTCGGCGCTGCTCAGTACGTGGACATTGTTACCATTTCACCTTCATGTCCTAATTGTTCCAACATCAATGTCAGACACAATAAATGCTTGAATTCCATGAATCTACCTTGTGGTATCGCGAGTAGTTGGTCCAAGTAGTAACGGAAGGTAGGTAAGTATTCTTCAACATAGAGTATAGACGTTGGTACGACATAAAGGTAATGCTGAAAGAAATTTCTGAAGGTGGAAGCCCGAACGTGCAACGGTCCAATATCTTTATGCAGAACGATGGAATGATGTGACGCATTATATTGCACGAACGAGTCACCCGTCTCGAAAGTTTCTCTATAAGCGGTACAGGTTATCAGTGATGCCTACAGTGACGTCTCAAGTTGATCCCTGTGGTTTACGAATCAACACAAGTATCACAAATGAAAGGTCTAGGGCTGTGACGATGTTGTTCATGTGTTGGGAAACTAGCGGCCGAAGCTTATATCCTTCCACAAACCTTGCAACGATGGTCCATCTTTCTAGAAAATAAAAGACTATAATGTAGAGGCAACCGAGTTATAGGCAAGCGTGAACCAACCATAGGCCTACAATAAATAAATGGAATAAATAAAATTAAAAAGCACAAACAAAAACTGAAATTTTCACAACTAATTTTGTTACCTTTACACCTTTAAAAATTTATACACAAACTGATCGGGGTTCTCAAGCTTTAAGAGCAGTTACTATAGAATTGGCAGAGTTCCCTAAACACCTCATTAATATGAAATAAATACAATAATGTTCACTTACTCAAGTATTGAAGGCTTGAAACTGAACGTCAGTACACCACCACTTTTAGAGCACTGTTTATTTAAATAATTAACGATCGAATATGACAAGGGCAGCAGGGCGTAAGGGTCGAAATATTCTCAGGTGTCTAATACAACCCAGTGGCTACCCAGCTTGTTGCAAGTGTCCGAATTGATGACGCTCCGTCCAGGAAGATTCGGTACGGGATTTAAAGGAAAGGTGCCCAAAAACTAAGCACACCTAGGTCTCAAAATGGCATTGATTTTGGAGGTATAGTATTCATTTTGTGGATAGGATGTTTCTTCTTTACAACTTTACAAATTTATACACAAACTGATCGAAGTTTGTTCAGGCTTTAAGAGCAGTTACAATAGAACTGGCAGAGTGCCCTGAACACCTCATTAATATGAAATAAATACAATATTGTTCACACACTCGAGTATTGAAGGCTTGAAACTGAAAGTCATTACACCACCATTTTTTAGAGCACTGTTTATTCAAATAATTAATGGTCGAATACGACAAGGCAGGGCATAAGGATCAAAATATTCCGATGTATCTAATGCGACCCAGTGGCTACCCAGCTTGTAGCATGTGTCCAAATTGATGACGTTCCGTCCAGGAAGATTCGGTACGTGATTTAAAGGAAAGATGCCCAAAAATGAAGCACACCTAGGTTTCAAAATGGCGTTGATTTTGAAAGTATTCATTCCATGGAGAGGACTTTTATTCTTTCGTCAATTTCCAAAGTGACTTCGTGTTCGCTGAGAGTCGAAACGGTAATGGTTTGTGGAAAATGTTAATTCAATTCTACAACACTGTTTTTTTTACTAGGGACATGTTAGAGGAATCGTCGGCATGATGATCGTCCATGAGGTCGAAGCAGAATAAACAATGGTCGTCGATGAAGCTCTCGTACATAATACGGTTCCTAATATTAAGAAAAGACATACCTAAACCAGTATACATCGACATGTGTTTACATAATTGTTATTACCAAAACCAAAAGTCAGTAGTTTTCCATTACATATTTCACCATCTACGGAAAAAGGTTATGGTATTGCATCCAAAGTATTCAAAAAAGAAGGGATCATTCGATCACGTGCTGTTATAGACTACATGTCTAGTCATTTCAACAATTACTCGACTGGGAGCATTTCCATTAAAGAGGTTATCCACTCAGCCACTTCTCATCCCCTGAACCAAGGTGTGGGTTCTAAGCTCGGCCTTTCTATTGGGATATTTAGATGACGAAGAATTGGCTAGCACGTGAGTGTGAGCTAATAAAATGTTTGGAGGAGGCGTTACCTTACATACGTGTAAGGAAGCATCTAAAAACTCTACAATCTGATTGACGTTGGCGGCTATACTTGCGGTGTTCAGATATAAATGGAAGGGGGCTGTATGGGGGGTTCTAATCTAAACTTTATTTCTGTATTTTTTAAAATCAGTCTAGGTTATGGCTAGAAAGTGACGAACTCCCGCTATTAATATGTGCACTTTCTGCGATACGTCCTTGTCTTTCGGCGGAGGTGCCCCATCCCCAGGGCCGGATTTATAAGTAGGCCCGAGAGGCCCAGGCCTATAGTAGCACTTTTTTAGAGGCGGCATGATGGCTTAAACATAATTGTACGTGAGAAAAGTTTATGCGAGTTTTTGCGAGCGCTCGCCTTTCATAAAATTTATTAACTGAAAGCTGGCGCCATGCAGCATTGTTGTATCAGTGCTGATTGAGCGCAGGATCGGTGCTATACGGTAGGTGAATAGGGTGTACTAACTATTTCTTTAAAACGTAGTTACGTTTTATTACGAACTTTTCATTGTGTGGCCACTCCATGTTGGGTTGGTTGTCGTGCGTTGATCGTAGTAGCGAACTAAAATAAGTAGCCATGAGCGAGTGAAACTAAGCGGCGCTCAATACAAAAAAAAAAACAAGGGAAGCAAGGGACAAGGCCGTAGTAAGGCCGTAGAATTTCTTAATCTAAGTTCAAAGGGCAACAGAAATAGGGTACTTTTAATTATTTTGCTTAGTAACATGCATACTTTATTTTTTGCCCTAGACTTTTATGGATCGCAAACGAAGATACAAATTACGAAAGGTGCTGGTTGGAGTGGGGGGAGCTAAATTTAACATTTCGTAAGTGTCTGGGGGAGGGGAAGTTTTGGGGGCATTGAAGAGCGGTATTACGGTAAGGCCTACAGGCGGCAAGAGCATAAATCCGGCCCTGCTCATCCCCCGTGCACAGTTGAGTAATTTTTACTTCTGCAGAGTAACTCAGCTGCGTTTGAAAAAAAGCTTTAAAAACCTTATTTTTGTTGGTGCTACCGGCTAGTTTTCCATTTTAAAAAGTCCACTTGTGAAAACATGGATTGCAACCATAAACTAGACACATTAGTTTGAGCACTTCGGACAGCAGTCAATTTGGTTCCGTCACCTGCAAGCACACGTACCTTGAGATACAATAAAGTCTGGGCCAGGTCTACATAACTTTCATTTCTAGGTACAGTAAAATCCTTAACTTGAACCACCTCAACTGGCGCCACTGGTCTGTACTCTTCATATTTGTTTTTTTTTTTTGGATTGAAAGTTGTGTAGGTTGCACAGAAAACAAGTCGAGAGGGCTCGACAAACAAAATGGGCTTAGAATACTCATGATGGCGGCTGACTAATGAGTGGTTGAATGGCGAGAGCTCAGGTTTGCATAGAGGCTCCCTCCCCCTCCCTCACCCCTTAATCTAAAATAGTTTTAATATAACTTTTATCTTCTTGGTCGTCTTACCTTCGCCCAAACATATACGTTTTATTCCCATACAGGGGCCCCCTGTATGTTTCGTTTAACAATCTCTAGCAGCGTCTTAAAAGTATATTCAAGCCAAATAATCGGCTCCTATACCAACGCCGGTGTTAAAGGCTATTTTCTTCCAAAATAGCTACTTATGCTTCATAAAAAGGACATGGCCATACGCCTCATAGAGATGAATAAACTACCGATCCTGTGTCCAGCCTGGTAATGCCTGCTGACGAAGACTGGGATAAGCCCCCCAACCTGACCGGAATAATAATTAGTATACGGACACGAATACTTCATTGTAACGACACAATGACGAGACAACGAAGCCTACCTACACTGTTATAGGCTTCAGGTGCAAGCTAATAACAACGCGATCAGAGGGACCAAAAGGTATAGGAGTGCCAGTATCGGTTTTAATATCTTCATTAATATTATGTATAGTTTTGGTTAATAAAGGATAATAATGCAGCCGTGTTGGTATCTTCCTCTTTTTCACCCTCGACGTTAACTATTTGTAACAAAGGCGCTTTAACGTCACCTAGAAATTGTGGCGTAATAATATCTGTGTATACCCATAAAGATTTAATAGCGCTTTCGTAACAATCTTGCACGGATCCCCGAACTTGTAAAGCGTGAGGAATCCAGATAAAATCAGAGCTCTTAAATCAAAATTTTTCAACTAAGCTTCCAGATAAAATAAGGTAAGTATTCCCTTTATCTAATTGCCACTGCCTAATTTCCCACTGTCTAATTTGAAGCTTTCTGTATCTGTTATTGTACGCTTTTCTAGGAAGGGGGATGCTCCCCAACAGAGAGCTTGGCAGCACCTTTACTTCTAAATGTGTTAATTTCGTCGTTATTATCTGTGGCTAAATCGGTTAGTTTTTTTTAACAAGGCCCTGACCTAACGCACTTTAATTTATGAATGGGTACATTAGAATCTTGATGCGCGACACTTGCTGAATCTTCGTCAGTCAATTCTATCGTGTTTCGATTAGTGTTAAAATTGTTGTGAAATGACATTTGACCTAAGGCTACTTTATATTGTTTTCCCAAATGGATCGGTTCGGCTAATTGCACCGCATACTTTTGCAAGAGGTGTTTTTTTGGATAAAAAACCATAGACGCGTTACTAGGAAGACAAATAAAATCCATCATTCATATTTAAATCACTTTGATATCTGTAACACAGAATCACTTCAATATCTGCAAAAGAATCGGTATAGCCTAACCACTTGATGAGATATTCCATGCGACTCTGACGTTTCCTGGTATGGAGCACCCTCTCTACTTTATATACCTCTGGCAGCTTTATGTATTGTAATTCTTGCTCATACCACGTGCTTAAAATATCCTCGTTATCATAATTCCTTACGGTATAGGTACTAATGGGATGTTTACAAGTTTTACTTTTAATGTAACCAATCTTCTCCGACCAATTTGGAGTGTAGCCTTTGTCAAATACCCTGGTTCGAAGCCCCATTCTAACTGGGTTCCGAATAGCGAACTTCCCACCCCATACACATTGGCGAAAACCTCTCCCTTATTACCTTTGTTTACCTATACTGGTTTCATCTTAATGCTCCTATGATACGAACAGTTATAAGCGTGTATTATGGTTTCTGAAACGTCTATATTTCTATTTGTGTTGTTTGCATGTAAATAGCAACTAATTCTAGCGCGCAGCATTTGAATAAAACGTTGGGGTGGGCTGCATTTAGTATTTTCGTTTTGTGTGACGTAATGGTGTACACCTCTTAAATAGCCTGTTTACCGGAGCGTTTAGGAAATCTGTTAAATAATTCAGTTAACGCTCGACTTACTGAAACGCCGTCTTTACGTTCAAGGGGTGGGGCAAATGCTTCTTTCGTAAACACGTCAATTTGCAATTAATAAAAAATGAACGTCTTTGTTCCATTCAGCTAGGGTGCTTACGTCAGCCAAGTCCATGCCCCAAATTTATCGATCCCACCCACCGTAATTCTGTGGCATTCAAATTTACGAATAATAGGCGTAAACAAAATATAATTGGCTTTCCCAGTCAGTCGGTTCTTAATTGCCCTAAGTGAAATTTTATAAGCCTCGGCCTTGATGGACCTTTGCAAACTAGCTTTCCTCCAAAACCACCCTCATCTCGAGAATTGAAATAAATAGATTTTAAAACGTCATTAATGGAAGTCGTCATCCCGTTTGTGCAATTTCGACTGATCTTTAGGCGAAGTTCCAAACACTTGGTCTGGATCCCAAACACCCGAGGCGTGGGGAACCTCGTCTATATACCTTTTTAAAAGCAGAGTAGAACGTCTTGCGAGGGCTGTAGGCTCTAATAAAACGCAAGCCTGGCAGTTTTTTCACTTTTTTCTAAGCGATTTATTATCGGTTATAGAGCTGTGGATTAAGTCCACTACGTTCGAACCTTCGACTGCTTTACCGTCATGTATTAGCAGAACTATAGCATCGTACTCCACATCACCACTGTCTAAAAAATGCTTGATCTGCCCCCTGTATTTTTTAAGTAGTACAGACATGTGAGGCTTAAATTCAGAAATAGGCTTTAATTCCTCCCCAACGTACTCAACGTGCTAGTAGTACGACTGCTCGACGAGCCGGCAGAGCCAGCCAAAACAACTACGTTGCCCATGCTGGCCGAGCCAGAAATAGAGACCTGACCGGCCACAGATGCGCCATAGTTGCGGGGGCAGCTGTGAGCATCAATTTTAAGGCGTCAGCTTCATACTTTTTGTCAACGTCTAAATAACGTTCCAGCATCTAACCGCAAAGCTTGGATTTGTTGTATTCCGTGAGGGTTTGGTTGGTCAACACCTCTCATCGAATCGTCCATGTTATTATGTGGCTGGGAGAATTGAGACCTGGGGGGGACGGTATCGCTTCTCTCGTCTCTGACGGTTATCACCCATCGGGACCAACTGCATGCGTTCATACATTTTTGTTCATCCGGTTAATAACCCACCTAGGAGAATCAGAACAGGAATTAGAAGAGAGCCTAAAAACTCGCCCTTTGAGTCTTGCCTAAATGTTTGTGTTTTTCTTTTTTACTGCAACTCCTAAAATACAGTTTTAAGAGCACTTTCTGGTATTTTTAGGAGCTTTTTTCTGGATCGGCGTTAAAGGTACTCTTCCTATTAACAAGTTTGGAGATACACTTTGAGACAACAGAGTAAAATGCGTTTCACACACTGAGAGGTAGATTTTGAGCGCACCGAAATCTCTCCTCGTTAAAAAGATGCAATTTATGCTTGGTTGGTTGGGGTAGTTCGTCTTCTCCTCTGGAAGTAGAAGGCTACAAATATGAGAAGTTTGTCAAAAGAAAGCAAATTAATCCGTTCTTTGTGTAGGCATATTTTCAAAGTCCGAGCTGGGTCCTAAATGACCGAAATTAACGAAAAATGACCATTTGCAACAATCACCCAACAATGCCTCAACAATACATGACGTCAAGATTGTTGCCAATTTTTTTCGAAATTTATCTGGAATGTCCATCAACAATGGTCTGGCGGCAACGGACACAACGAGGATCGAGTTACTAAATTGTTGTTCTCAGTAACAATCAGTAAAGACGTGTAGCTTTTCGCAGTACTATTTTATTGCCCGTTTTAAAATTGGAGTCATTCACCGATTCTACAATAACTGACAAATCTAGGACAAGAGAATAATCGTTTAGCAGCAACACAAAGACAGAAAAAGATTAAATGCTACATACTAAATTACGTATAAAAAATATATTGACACCAGAAAGGTGTGCCAGGAATGCTTTTACGTGTGCGTTGTTGTAAATCTTGAGCTCCCTTTGATTGTGAGGTCTTCGTTCTCAGTGCTTTTGTTATCTCAATGTAACTTAGGTTGTATATTGTCAATTTTCAAACTAACCTTTTTGTAGGGGTCATTGTTGTCCCCAATTTTCTTGTATCCTAACAATTACGAGCTCGTTTCTGCATGCACTCGTGGGTATTGCGCATGTGCGCTGGTTTTAATGTAAACCTTGTTTTGGAAAATAAAATCACTTGGGATCCAGCTCTTGGACTGGAATGAACTCCTCTTGATTCTTGCAATTAATTCCAGCCTCTTGATTTTAGGCCTTAAGCCTTTTCAAGCCTAATGATGTTGTGATTATGAATCTAAGCCTAATCAAGGCCTACTAGCGTTCTAATTTAGGCCTCAAGTCAGCCTAATTCTGAGGGTTAATTATTTGCTGTCCTTCTATATTTCAGAGTCCACATGATTTATTACCTTCATAATTAAGTATGGAAAATGTAAGTATAATGTTTTATTGGTGCTAGGAATAGTTTGAACTTAACATTAACCTGATAGGTATCTAGGAACCCAGAGGGATTGCTTTGGCCTAAAAAACCCTGTGGGGAATACCTGTTACAAGGTATTCCTTGGAAGGCATCCCTCAGGGAATGGCGACCCGGACGAGCCGGACAATCGTCAGGGACTGATGCGCGATACAGGTTTAAGCAAATTTGTTCGCCTCGACTCTTTAGACAAACCTAATTCTTTAGGGCTTCCCTGGTTTGCATAGGAAATGTTTCTCCCCTTTTTTGAGCTTTTCGAACATGGTGCCGAAACCCAGCTAGGAAAGAACCAACAATTTTTTTTTTTTTTGCTAAGCAAAGAATACGCACTTAAGAAAATCATGTGGACGCCTAGATATTATTTGTTTTTTAAACAATAATTGGTAGCGATGAGCGTGGATACCCAAGTCAATGAAAGTTTTCTGTTACGAAGATAACGCCATACTAATAATGAGGAAATTGTAACAAAACAATCTTAGCAAATATGGATTTAACGCAGTTAAAAAGGAGCAGAGCAGCTCGTAAAACTGCTATTGCTAGAACAATCCAAAAACTAGATCAAGATATCGTCGATAAAAATATAGTTGAAGTTGAAAACGGTCTAGTATTGTTACAGTCAAAGGAAATGGCGATAATTCCAATTCTTAAAGAATTAGAAACAAAGTCTGATGCGGCTGATCTAGAGCAGGAAATAGAAGAAAACGAGACATGCACTGATTCAATTATTATGGCCAAAATGAAAGCAAATCGTTTTTTATCAAGCACTGCAACAATTCCTGTAACGACTGCAGCGATTTTTGCTCCAGTGGCTGGTTCAAGACTCAACTTGAAACTACCAAAACTTCAAATTTCAAAGTTCGATGGAACTTTAAATGACTGGGAAAGATTTTGGGACCAGTTTTCTTCAGGTATCGACGCAAATGGACAATTGAATAAGGTCGACAAGTTCAATTATTTGCGAGGTTTCTTGAGTGGAGAAGCCTCACGAACGATTCAGGGTTTAAGACTGACTGAAGCGAATTACCAAATAGCCAAGGATCTTTTAACTGACAAATACGGAAGCAAAGACATTTTGGTAGAAACTCATATTAATAGTTTACTCAAGACCATGCCAGTCAAAATGTCGAGAAGTGGGCAAGAATTGCGCCGTTTTTACGAGGAGTTTTGCATTAATAAACGTGCATTAGAAGCATTAGGGACAGATGTCACTTCCTTAGGAGCCATTTTGTGCCCCATAATTTTGAAGTCAATTCCGTCGTCCTTACTGTCGGAGTGGAACTGGAAGTCGTACAGCAAGGGCAACACTGATATCAATTTGTTACTGGACTTCGTCAAAGAAGAGTTGGTCAATATAGAGCAAGTATTTCGCGTAATAAGTGAAAAAAGCGAATTTAGCAAGGAAGGAAAAAATCCTCAAGGAAGAAAGACAGAATTTTCTCAGGACGAATTTAAACTGTGCTCTTCATCAACTTTAGTTTCCACTCAGGAAAACAAGCAAGTTTTCAAGAAAGGACAACCCTATTGCGTATTCTGTGAAAATAATGCCCATCGGACTTCTTCATGTTTGGAAACGACTTCTAACAAATCTAGAAGAGACGCATTGCGGAATAATGGCAGGTGTTTCAATTGTTTGCGAAAATCACATATAAGCACCCATTGCGAGTTTACAATTAAGTGTCGCTCGTGTCATAAGAATCATCACACTCCCCGTTGTCCGGATAGAGAATCCAAACTTTATCGCAAGCCAAGGGAATCAACAAAGGCACTGGTTGCAGCCCAAGAAACACAACCAGACGAAGTGGTAGATTCACTGGTCGCAGCAGCTAGTTGTCATGCCAGTACTTCTAACCATAACGTCCATAATATGTCTGTATTGCAGTCATTGAGACTATGGATCAACAATGCAGGATGTGTGAAGCAAGTTGTGGTCCTGGTGGATGGTGGTAGTGAGCGATCGTTTATAACGGAAAGAGCGGTCAGAAGATCAGGTCTCAATATCCTGCAAGGAGAGAAATTAACTGTGCATTCGTTTGGTGGAAACTCATCAGATAAACTCACATACCGTGTTCCATTTACACTGGAGGGAAATAACGGAAGGCAACTACAATTGGAGGCTCTGCAGGTGGACGAAATTTGCAACGGTGTGACACTGTGGGAATCTGGAAGGATAGAAAACTTTTTGCAGTCAAGGCGTACACAGAGTTGGTCACATCTGATGGGCGATGGTGAATCTGTTGCTGTGGACATATTAATAGGAGCAGATTTGTATTGGCGTGTGACGACGGCGCACATGAAAAGGCTGACGTCATATCTGATGGCTACTGAAAGCATCTTCGGGTGGCTATTGTTAGGCAGCACTGTGTCATATAACCAAACTTCTACAATGGTTTCGATGCTGTCAATTTGTGAATCTTCAACAGTTCAGAAATTGGATCAACAATTAACTGCATTATGGGAATTAGACAAAAGTGGAATCCTTGCTCAAGAAGAAAAATCTGTATTATCAGTTCAAGACGTGGAGGTTTTGCAAAATTATGAAAGCACAACAACATTCACGGAAGGACGATACCAAGTAGAAATTCCCTGGAATGAAGATAAAGAAAAATTGTATCTCAATTTCTTTATGGCTAAAGAAAGACTGAAGCGGTTACTCCTGTCTCTTCAGAAAGATCCAGAAAAATTGGAAAGATACCGAAATGGCATATACGAATATTTAAAAAATGGCCACATAGAAGAAGTTCCCTTTGAAATGAGCAATGAGAATCCAATATATTATATGCCACATCACCCAATAATTAAAGAGGATCGCAGGACAACAAAACTAAGAATTGTTTTTGATGCTTCATCTCATAGTGATCAGAAGATGTCTTTGAACCAATGTCAGTATGCCGGTCCAAACCTCAACCCCCTCATATTTGACTTATTGCTTCGATTCCGTTGGAATAAGATCGCCATATCTAGTGATGTTGAAAACGCCTTTCTTCAAGTTGAATTGAAGATACAAGAACGAGACGCAACACGCTTCCTGTGGACAGATGAAGTATGGACTCGAGATAAGGAACCTACTCTAAAGATTTTTAGGATGACAAGAGTTTTATTCGGCATGAAGGCTAGTCCCTTTCTTTTGGCTGCAACTATCCGTTTTCATGTCAACAATAAAAGAGGAAAAAACTCAAAACTAGCTCAACTGGTGGATGAAAACACGTATGTTGACGATTTCCTTGGAGGATCCATGACTGTTGAACAATCATTCCTTATTTCCAAAGACGTTTACTCTCTATTTGAGGAAGGAGGTATGCTGCTAAAAAAAATGGGTCACGAACAGTCCGGAACTTAGAGTTCTATGGCAGAAAGAAGGATTCGTTTCAAAGGAAGAACCAATCGAACTTTTAAAAGTGGGCTTGATATGGAACCCTGCTACAGATTTTCTATCCTTGAAGTATTCTGTCATAGAGGAAGCAATTAAAGAAAGCAAGAATACGAAACGTGGTGTTCTGGAAACGTTGGCCCGTGTGTTTGATCCACTGGGTTTTATTGCACCAAAAGTTGTTTCTGCAAAACTGCTTTTACAAGAATTGTAGAGACTGAAAATTGGCTGGGACGTGCCAATTCCTGAACCATTTTCCTCATCATGGAAACTTTGGAAAAACGACTTAGCCATATTGTCTAAAATATACATCAACAGGTGGTATGGTGTATTGGACTCTGCCAATGAAGAAATTCAACTACACTTGTTTTGTGATGCGTCACCAAAGGCATATGGAGTTGTGGCTTATTTAAGAATAACTTCAGTGGACACAGGAATATCAGTTAGCTTGATAACTGCAAAATCCAGAATAGCTCCGCTTGAGGTAATGTCAATTCCTCGTCTGGAACTCATGGCTTGTTTGATAGCTGCAAGGCTGGCCTTCTCAATAAGGAATGCATGGCGAATGCCAAGATTACAAACTGTTCTATGGTCTGACTCAAGAGTAGCATTGAATGGATTAAAGGGTCTCATTCTAATTGGAAATTGTTTGTAGGACGAAGAGTCAAGGAAATTCAAGCTTTAACATTAGAAGATTCTTGGTCATACTGTCCCAGTAAAAGTAATGCAGCCGATGTAATTTCAAGAGGTCAATCCTTGGAGAAATTATGTAACAATCAGATATGGTGGAATGGTCCGGAATGGTTGACGCAAGATCACTCAACTTGGCCCAAGTTAAGCCCAGAAAAAGATGAAGAGTCTATCTCAGCAGTGAAAAAAGAGAAAATGAAATCTCTCATTGTTCAAGTGGCAACTGCATGTCAAGCTATTTTGAAGACTGATAAATTCAGCACTTGGTCAAGTCTAGTTCGGATCACTGCCTGGATAATGCGATTTCTGAACAATGCCAGAAGAAAGAAGATAACCAAGCATGAATTCTTGACAGCCAGTGAACTTCGAGACGCTAGCTTGTATTGGTTTCAGATTATTCAGAAAGAATGCTTTCCTGAAGAGCATCGGGCCCTATTGGAGAAATCAATTCTGAATCCAAAATCGCGAATTCTGAAGTTTAATCCATTTCTAGATAATGATGGTTTAATTCGCATGGGTGGTCGGCTCAAGTTTGCCTCAGTAGGTGAGGAAAGGAAACACCCAGTTTTGCTGAGTGATCACAAACTAGTTACTTTATATATTATACAACAGCATCTGCATATTCTACATGGAGGGGTCCAATCAACATTGATTCGCCTAAGATGGTCGGTTTGGATTCTTCGGGGTAGACAAACGGTGCGTAAAGCCTTACGAAGTTGTTTGGTTTGCCGGAAATGGGAGGCAAGGCCTGCAAAAATGGTAGAGGCACCTCTCCCTGCAGCAAGAATCTGTCAGACTCAGCCCTTTATGGTTACTGGTTTAGATTTCGTTGGCCCACTGTGGATCAAGGAGGGAACTGAGAAGAGAAAAAGTTACATTTGCCTTTTTACATGTGCAGTCACAAGGGCCATACACCTAGAACTTGTTTCGTCGCAAGGTATAAAACCATTTCTTCTCGCTTTTAGGCGTTTCATCTCAAGAAGAGGCCTATGCAAAATAATTTACAGTGATAACGCAAAGGTATATCATCAAACGGATAATCTATTGAGGGAAGCATGGAGCAATCTTCATTTTACAGAAGTTCAGAATCAAGCATCGAAGGAAGGAATAGAATGGAGGTTTATCACGCCTCAAGCTGCGTGGTGGGGAGGATTTTACGAGCGGATGGTGGGCTCAGTAAAAAGACACTTGAGGCGCACTCTCGGTTCGGCTTTTCTTAATAGCGAGGAATTGCAAACTGTTTTGACCGAAATAGAAGCTATAATTAATAGCCGCCCGTTGACAACGATGTCTGAAGACCCAGATGATGCGGAATATATAACGCCTTCACACTTTTTGTTAGGAAGATTGGGCAATAATTTGTCGGAAGCCTTCCCTAATGATTCTTCAGCTCCATCAAAGGACTCCTTAAGGAAAAGATGGATTTTCAGGAAACGTTTGTTGAACAACTTTTGGAGAAAATGGAGTAATGAATATTTGCTTTTTCTTCAATCTGCACATTCTGTCAAATCTCCAAACGCAGATTCTGCAATTCAAATCAATGATGTGGTTCTTTTAAAGGACGATCGAATTCCTAGGAACAAGTGGAAGATGGCCAGAATATCTGAAGTAACTACCGGAAGAGACGGGAAAATCAGATCAGCTATGCTTCAAACAAGTAATGGGAACTATATCAGAAGAGCGATACAACGAATTTGTCCGCTTGCGATAGTATAGGGTATAGGCGTCAATACTGATTGCAGGGTTGTTGCTAGAGTTTTAGAACGTGACATTCTTAGCAATCAGACATAGAAACTGACATCACACACAAGAAGTACACTCTTGTTAGGAACATGGTCAAATGTTAGTCTTAGCTTTCATAGACACTTAGTGACAACGAAGCACTCTTTAGTTCATAGAATCGTTCAGATTCAGTCCATAAACCCCTTCCAAATTCGTCGGACCTGTCAAGCACCGGCCTATGCTGTTGAGGTTCGGGCTTGGCTGGCAACGTTTAGGCCTCTCCGGTGGAGTCCGGTGGCTGAAAGGCGTGGAGCACCCACGGACGCCTTAAGCTGGTGAAGGGCTATGCTCCACAATGCCTTTCTACCAGTCCAAATTGAAGGGGTTTTTTCCGACATGGGCTTCGGTTCATGTCGTTTCAATGCCGGTGAAGTCTTGACCGTGCTGCAAATCCAAGCCTTCCCCTACTTGTTGTAACAAGAATGAAACAAGGTCACTCTACAGCTCAATATACTCGTATGCAGTAAGGATTTTGACAACCTTGCAAATTACCATGCTCCGAAGAGTTGAAGATCAGTTTCACCTCTACCTGAAGATTTTTAGCCTTCAGTCCTAACCTACGCGTCAAAGATTTACAAGTCAAACCTGGTCTCATCTTTGTTGGGTGTGGGAATATGTTGTAAATCTTGAGCTCCCTTTGATTGTAAGGTCTTCGTTCTCAGTGCTTTTGTTATCTCAATGTAACTTAGGTTGTATATTGTCAATTTTCAAACTAACCTTTTTGTGGGGGTCATTGTTGTCCCCAATTTTCTTGTATCCTAACAATTACGAGCTCGTTTCTGCATGCACTCGTGGGTATTGCGCATGTGCGCTGGTTTTAATGTAAACCTTGTTTTGGAAAATAAAATCACTTGGGATCCAGCTCTTGAACTGGAATGAACTCCTCTTGATTCTTGCAATTAATTCCAGCCTCTTGATTTTAGGCCTTAAGCCTTTTCAAGCCTAATGATGTTGTGATTATGAATCTAAGCCTAATCAAGGACTACTAGCGTTCTAATTTAGGCCTCAAGTCAGCCTAATTCTGAGGGTTAATTATTTGCTGTCCTTCTATATTTCAGAGTCCACATTATTTATTACCTTCATAATTAAGTATGGAAAATGTAAGTATAATGTTTTATTGGTGCTAGGAATAGTTTGAACTTAACATTAACCTGATAGGTATCTAGGAACCCAGAGGGATTGCTTTGGCCTAAAAAACCCTGTGGGGAATACCTGTTACAAGGTATTCCTTGGAAGGCATCCCTCAGGGAATGGCGACCCGGACGAGCCGGACAATCGTCAGGGACTAATGCGCGATACAGGTTTAAGCAAATTTGTTCGCCTCGACCCTTTAGACAAACCTAATTCTTTAGGGCTTCCCTGGTTTGCATAGGAAATGTTTCTCCCCTTTTTTGAACTTTTCGAACATGCGTTTGTATCATTTTAAACAACAATATTTGAGCATTAGTTTTTACGTAAGACCATCAGCCAGTTCTCTCCTTATTTGTGCTAAAACACGAGTAGCTTTGGATACTAGTTGTTGTCTTGTGTAGGCCTAACTTGCGTTCAAACCGTGGCGTTGTCACTTGACGTTCTGCAGTTGTTTCGCCAAGTTAGGGGTCATCACAAAGAGAAGTGATGAGGAGCCGAACAAAAAAGTGAAACTGAGCAGGACGTAAAGAAAAAAATTCTTAAAATAAGTGAAACAAGAAAACCCATGTAAAGCGTAGTGCTACCAACAATTTCAAGTTATGTGTGGTTCTTAGTGGTTATATTGATTCCAGTCACGAATCTGGGGTAATGTTTGCGCTGATTGAGTAAGCGAAGCGAACGAAATCAGCGTTCGTCATCGGAACTAGCACTTTTTCCTAAATACATTTAGTAAGTACTATAAGCTAAATATTTATTCATAGTGAAAATGACCTAGTGTTAAGGGATAAATTAAGCCTAATTAGTCTTTATTACAGAAACTATACAGTTAATTAATTATATGCATAATTCCATAAATATCATACATTTATTAAATTCATGAATCAAACATTATTCATGCCAGACCCAAAATGGCTCCAGCGACTAAGATATAGAAGGGGCCCGTTTCAAAGAAGACCGGAACTGTGTATATTCCTTCGTAAATTGAACCGCCGTAATTACTGCTATTGTTAAGTTGAGGAGATGGCATTTCTCACTGCGACATTATTTACGACGCGATCAACGAAGCATAAAGTTCTCGGAAGGAATTCCAATTAGTTGGAACGTCATCCTTGATCGAACACGATCCTAATTACAACAGTTAAATTATTGCACGAAGGTCTGCAGGTGACAGTTCATTAAAGCGGCGAGCTACTCAAGCGCACAATACCGAGAATCAGCTGATGCGCCTCGAACACGACAATACAATGATTGACAAGCGCAACGGTACCCAATTTACTTTTAGGACCTAAACTGTCAAGACCCGTAATTTCTATTCAGAACACTAATCAATCAAATAAATTGCTAAGCGATAACGCACTAGTATTTAAGCGGACTTCAGGAATGCGGCATGATCATTCAACTTTTAAAGGTTTACACGTTGCCACCATTCTCTGAGCCCTGCTATTCACGGACGTCTGAAAGCCGTGCCGCGCGCCCGACGTACGACACCGGGAGACGGGAAGCCGGGTGCCGAACGCCAGCTACGGCGGAGTTCACGGGAGATAAGTATCATTCCGTATCATTAACAACGATTGTTGTACTTGAACTATAGTAAGCCGAGTGCTTAATCTTTAATACCAATCATTATTAATTATCCTTTATTAGGATTTATTCCAAATGCAACCGTAGTAAGAATGCCAATCGCCAACTATTGTTGATTGAATGTAATCAAACAGATCTCGAAATACAATCCTTATAATTCGATTATTGACCAGTGTGGTCCATATTTTGTACAACGGAGAGTCGGTTAAAGGCCCAAAATATTATTGATCTGTTGCTTATCATTACGCCTTCCTTTTCAAGTGCCATAATCATGTGTTATATTTAGGTTAAATACAACTGATCCATCCTGACAACAATGGTTTATTTTGGGGCAATTGTTCACTAAAACAGATCATTACACTAGTTTCTTCGTTGGATAAAAGGTCAATGGCCCCAGCCCAAAAGTTTAACAGGTATAGATACTGAATGCTAACATTACAACTCTGGAATGACATAATTTGACCATTTTTAGTTTTGTTTAAACTAAAAACCGTGGCGTGTTCTGTTGATGTGTGGTTCATGGTAGTCGGCTGTAGTGATGGTCATGTTTCTGAGGTTGCGCTGATTGAGTGAGCGGGGCGAACCAAAATCAGCGTTTGTCATCCAAAACAGCACTTTTTCTTAAGTTGTAGGATAAATATTTATTCTGTAGTGGAAAAACGCGCACATTATTCGGATCACTTCCTTGAACATTTGTTTGATAATTTTTGCTGAGAGTGTCTGTCAGCACCATATGAGTTGCAACAAGATATCTGCTCGAACGCAGCGAGACGCGGCGGCATGAGCGAGCGAACCGAGCGACTCCGCTAGTCTCTCCTCGTTAAAAAGATGCAATTTATGCTTGGTTGGGGTAGTTCGTCTTCTCCTCTGGAAGAAGGCTACAAATATGAGAAGTTTGTCAAAAGAAAGCAAATTAACCCGTTCTTTGTGTAGGCGTATTTGTTAAGTCCGAGCTGGGTCCTAAATGACCGAAATTAACGAAAAATGACCATTTGCAACAATCAGCAACAATCACCCAACAATGCCTCAACAATACATGACGTCATGATGGTTGCCAAATTTTTTTCAAAAATATCTGGAACGTCCATCAACAATTGTGTGGCGGCAAAGGACCAACAAAGAGCGAGTCAATAACTTGTTGATCTTAGTAACAATCAGGAAACATGCGTAGCTTTGCGCAGTATATTTCATTACCCGTTTTAAACTTGGGAGTTATTCATTGAAATTTTATATACTGACAAATCCAGGACAAGAGAATAATTGTTTAGCAGTAACATGAACACAAAAAAAAATTAAATGCTAAATACTAAATTACGTGTAGAAAATATCTTGACACCAGTAAAGGGTGCCAAGAATATTATTACGTCTGCATCTGTATCATTTCAACCAGCAATATTCGAGCATTAGTGTTTACGTAAAGTCGGTTAGCCGGTTCCTTCCTTATTGGTGCAAAAGCACGAGCAGGTTTGGATAAGAGTTATTGTCTTGTGTAGGCCTAGCTTGCATTCAAACCGTGGCCTAGTCACTTGACGTTCTGCAGTTGTTTTGCCAAGTGAGGGGTCATCCGAAAGAGAAGTGATAAGGATCTGATGGAAAAAGCTGTACTGAGCAGGACGTAAAGAAAAAAATTCTTAAAATGAGTGGAACAAGAAAACCCATGTAAAGCTTAGTGCTACCATAAATTTCGAGTGATGTGTGGTTCTTAGTGGTTATATTGATTCCAGTCACGATTCAGAGGTAATGTTTACGCTGATTAAGTGAGCGAAGCGAATGAAATCAGCGTTCGTCATCGGGAACTGCACTTTTTTCTAAATACATTTAGTAAGTAATATAGGCTAAATATTTATTCATAGTGAAAATGACCGACTTTCTACGCTGGATAAAAGGTCAGTGGCCCCAGCACAAACGTCTAACAGGTACAGATACAGAATGCTGACATAACAACTCTGGAATGACATTATTTGTCCATTTTTAGTTTTGTTTACCACTTGTATTATGAACTGATGCACTAAGAAAAATGCGCACATTATTCGGCTCACATCCTTGAACATTTGTTTCATAAATTTTGCTAGGAGTGTTTGTCAGCACCATACGAGTTTCAACAAGATATCTCCTCGAGCGCAGCGAGACGCGGCGGAATGAGCGAGCGAAGCGAGCAACTCCGCTAGTAGGTATTTTAAAAATGTTTGAACGTAATTTTAATACTTCGGGAGTGGATGGATGCAAATCTATGAATAGAAAGTCGAAGGGTTCTTTGGTCCAATCCTTGTAAATGGAAGTTATAAAGTCTTTGTTTACCCCAGTTTGGCGTACCAGTACTTGTAATTGGTGGAGACTTTGACTGGATACGAATAGAAAAAAGTACTGGGTGTTTAAGGAAATAGTTCTTAATGTTCTGAAAACAGGTTGTGAACAACGTTAATTACTGATTTGCCTCTGTGATGGGTACCCCTTAGAATAATGTTATTACTGAGGCTGACTGGCAATTGGTGCACTTAATCGTGTAATGGCTAAATGTAGAGAGAAATTTAATGGGAATCCGGCTGGATTTTCTCAAGACCTCAAAGAAAGGCTGATCTTCCCCGTAGCATTATAAGTAATGTGGGTTGGAGATGGGTCGATAAGTTCTTGAGAGTTTAAAATCAGTTTTGTGATTTCTTTACTTTTGCCAGAAAACGTTGAACCCACAAAAAAATAGTTGGCTGGATGTTTCAGGCTCACATCCATGAGTGACGGCACTCCCGTCTCCCACCCACCTTTATACCATTCCTGGGAACGGACATTTTTTACATTAAACTTTACGTACTTCTGGTGCATTAGATTAAGTTGTACGTTTAAGTAACATTACCTGTACACTGTTAGGATATTAATAGAATAGAAACTACAATGAAAATATCTTGCCTAATACAGTGAAATACGAACCTTCGACTCCAATTAGCACATTCATTGCAGGCTTCTGTTACAAGGTGGGTTAATCACTGCGACTGTTATAATACAGCAAGTTTATCACATGTAGCGCCAAATTCGAATAATATTGTGCAAATCTCAATATAAACGGGTCTGCAAGATCGTATACACGGTCAGAATGTTTGGCTAGTTAGCCTGGTAGTAACATTTCAAAAGACAGAAGCAATTTGTCACCATCGGTAAGATTTTCTTGCAGATCCTGGTCGTTTTTGTTAAGTTTGATCAAACATTTTTTGCTCACATTTTTTGTTTTGAGAGGTGTTACGGCGAACAAAGAACTGGTAGACACAACTCTTAAAATGCTGATGACCGCATTTTTGTTCACTGGCTTCTGAAAGTGCGGGTAGAAATGCAGTCCTTGAGTATACGATGCAATAGGACTTAAGTTGAAACTCAGCAGCCGAAGAATCCAGGATGGTAGCGCACAGACTCTTGGATGACGGCGAGTACAGGAATGAGGCCCCATTGATTAAACAGGTAACGGTCGTGACTGACATCGTTTTGCCATCCTAACTGGTCGTGGGGTATGAGAAGAAGCTGCATCCGTCATGGTGGCTGGCGGTGGGAGAATAATGTTCTGGCGGCCGATCTAGATATTATCGTCATAATATTATTACTATTAATATTATATTGTTTTAGTATGGCAGTACAAAAGCCTATTTCTACGTGGGATATGGTGAAATTAAAATACTTGCGCATTCTCCCTCAGAATATGTACCCATTCTGTTATTTTATCGACAGAAACTCTGATCACTTTAAACTAATCGATAGTGAGTTTGACAGTGCCACAGTTCGATCACCCACAGTTTCGATCACCCACCATAACGATAGTGACACCAAATTTGGGCGTAGTGTACAACACCTAGGCTGGTCATGGACCATCCATTGAATTGTGGTACCATTTCGTTCCACTCCGAATCTCCGATATGCTAAAGCATATGCCTTCTTTCGTTGGGATTTAGGTGATTGGGTTTTGTATAAATTTATGGATATGCACGTATGGAACAATTCGTTATCGAGATAGACGGGAATCTCGGGTTTCAATGGTAAGTTATTTGTTCCGTCATATTAAAATTAGAATATCAATGATATTAATAATAATAATAAAATGGATCGGACGAATCTACGAAAAAACAAATTAAGCAGGTGTTAGTCCGAGTCTTGAGCACCGTGCAATAAAATACAGCAGCATTCGTCGATCAAAATACATCTATTATTCAACAGACTCAATTACGATTTATTTAGCTTTATGCATTGCAATGCATGCATTGAGAATGCTACGTATTTTCACCCATTATCGTGGAAATATAAAACGACTGGGGTTGGAGAAAGGTACAAATCTCTTTGCTTGAAATAATAACTCCACTGTGGAATCAAGTGTTCAATTTTTTCCAATCCTGCATATAAATGCTTACACCATCTGACGTTGGGATGCCTTCATCGTCATGTTTCTGAATAATTAGTTTTATGAAGTTATTAATTCTGATAACACCTGCAGTTACACCACTGGAGAGTTCGCAAGCCGTATTCATTATGTAATAGTTATTGTACCACTGGCAAACTGTATGGTGTTTATCACCCGATGGGCGATATCCCGCACATGGCCAATCCGGGAGAACTACGTCAAGATGACGTTCGAGGCCGAAGGCCGAGATGTCATCGCGACGTAGTTTAAGCGGATTGGCCATGTTAGGTATATCGCCCATCGGCTCGTAAATCCCATGCAGTTCGCTAAGTATAGCTAATTTATCGAGGGTCCTTAACTTTCGAAATTAAAAACAAAATTTGGGGTAAGTGGAAAGTTTGCCTTCGCAAATGGATTGCAAGGTCTGTTATTTATACAAATTTTGTGTTGTCACGTTTGCATAATTTTGTTTTGATGCAGTCACGTTTGCGACCGATACCATTTGAGCGAGAGGGGGGCGAGCAGGAGTGTGTGTCTAGAGTGAGAGATTTTATTTTTTTAAATAAAATAGGAAAAATGTGGTTTTTTATAAAGTCAATCTTTTGTATATTATCTTTTGTCTATTATCTTGTTGCACATTGCGGAAACTTCATCATTTAAAAATTACGTCGTTCACCCTAGGTTAACCTAAAAAGTGTTTTCAAATTTTTTTAAAACTCTCATTTTACGTAATGTGTCGTCTTTCCTTAATTTGCATAATGTATTTTCTGAGCGGGGGTTCTTCGCATTCAAGTCATTCTCTGATGTCAATTCATGTTAGTAATATCACTTTGTGGTTCTAAACGTAGAAACCTGAACGTGTGAGGTTTTAAGTTTACTAATGCCCAAGAAAATGTTCGGTTTTCATCTTTAGTCACTGCGGACATTATACGGACAATTCAGCGGTAACGTATTCCTGTTAACTATGTGGACAGTTCGGGACGTTGTTGGTGTCATTTTCGGGGGGCGGGAAGGAAGTAGCATAACGCTTAATTTTAACGATGAAATTTCATGTATTTCGTATACGTTGTCAGTTGGTGTTTTCTAAAGTCCGCAAGTTCACATTAGATTTGTGATTTACAGTCGCCAGGTGGTTTTTTTGTGTGGGGCGAACTCAAGTCGAGGCTTGCCTCAGGGAAGCTGCTTAAACCCCACTTTGTTTGAGGTGGCAGTAAATGAAGTCCTTGCTGAGCTACAGTTATCGGCGAACGTAGTGTGTTACGCTCATGATGATGTGATGTGGTTCGTAAGCAACCATAGGCGTCGGAGCCGGGGGGGGGGGAGGCGCAGGGGGGCTATGACCCCAATAATAGCCCGTCAGTTTTAATAAATCGGGAGAAAGAAAATTTTTTTTAGTTATCGTTTCGTTTTAACGTTGGTCTAGCATTTTAATTTCTGTTTTTATGAATACAGATTCGTTACAAAAGGATGGAAAGTGACGAGGTACATGAATCGAACACGATTACGTTGCTTTGCACTAAGCAAAACTACGTAAAGAAAAGGCTGTATTCAACGTACCAGTTTCGTAAGTGAAAATTGCGTTATTAAAGTGCTATCACCGATTGAAAGCAGACAAATTATGACAACATCTAGCGCTGTGTCGTACCATCTAGCGTTTGCTTGCACCAAGCAAAGGAACGCATAACGGCATTTCTTTTAATGAAACAAACAAGCCACGACATCCTTAATTATTGAGTGAAAATTTGGTTCATCCTCGTGCACCTACGAGCAAGCTATAAAGGTTAACAATATCAATGTTGCTAGATGGCGCCACGGTATTTTCGTTCGCATTTCAATCGGTGATAGTGCCACTTTAAGTTAAATCTTCTAAAAGTTATTTAGGTTGAGGCTATATTAATTATTCATTAATTTTAAAAATGTTAATAAATAATCGAATAAAAAATCTGGCAATATTACCAACGGTACCTCGCCCACTTCTAGTGGCGATCACAATCTTGCGATCCGTCCCTAACCCCCCCCCCCCCGTCTCCCTGCCACTCTGACTTACTAGCCTACTATAAAAATAAATTGGAAATTAAGCAATCAGCGAAAATCATAAACTAGGAATACTAGTACAGCAAACCACCTTTATGCACATTCAAGTCATGTGCCGGGGAATCAACTGATGTGACTGACTTACTAGAATTCATTCGTAGGTATGTACATATTTTCGGAATAGGGGCAAATTCTAGCACTCCTCCTCTTCCCCTTTTCACGCCCCCTGTTAGAAAACGTATGATGACTTTATTTTTATTACTTTTCTTGCTTTACGTAATGTATGTTTCATAAAAAAAAAAGTTTTGAAGAAAATAGCGATTATAGATTTTTCCAATGGTTTTTACCCCCTGAACTCATACTTTTTTTCGGGGGGGGGGGTCTTGGTTTTTTTTTCCCGTCCCCCCCCCCCCCCCCCCCCCGCCCACATCCCGTAATTTACCCAACTGCTGGCATTTGGCCCCCTCACTTTTGTAAGGGTAGAGGCGCCCCTGCAAGCAACGACCTTGCAGTAATTATGTCGAGCGCGCAAGCTGCAATTGATGTTACAGGGGATTATTGTTAGCTCCAACAAAGACTGAGGTTATTGTTTTATTCGCAGTTCGTGGCGGTGCGTAACACACCGGTACAGGGTTTCGGTAGAGGGAACAGTAGTCACCTCTAAGCAAACGGTTAAGTATCTGGGGGTGACTCTTGATGGCAGTGTGGAGTGGGATGTGCATTGTGCATGTCACACGACTCAGGGTGATGATTCAGTCGCGTTCTTCCGTCTTGAAAGTCCTTACCAGGCAGCGAATGGTGCGAAGGGGGTTGTTTTATGGCGGTTTATAGAGCTTTCATTAGATCAAACATGAATTACCACCTGCCTTTCGTTTGCACATCTCCACAACATGTAAAGTCACTATAAGTTCCAGTAAACGACTGCTTGAGGATTGTATCTGAGAGTCTGGTTACCACTCCAATGCAGTCTCTGTGGGTCGAAAGTTCTGAGCCGCAATTGCACCATCGTGCCAAAGAGCTATTGATGATTCCGTGCATGCGTAACCTTAGCAGAAATGACGCCGGCCCAGTAAAGAGAATTCTTTTTGATTATTGCAACGTCAGTGAAAGAACCCATGGCCTTTCGGGAGCTGTAGGAAAAGGGATCGCACTCCTGTTGAAGATTCCTCATCTTCAACCGATGAGCGTAAAGCACTTTGTCCCAGTATGTCTATGGACGTGGTGTCCTGTACTTGATGGATTATTTGAGCAATGTTATACGACCTGTGACATCTATTGTGACGCATCGTACTTCAGGGAAACTAGAATGGGGTGTTGGTGTAATACCTTAACCCAAAAGCTATGGTGGATTCTAACATAGCAAAGTAACAACATAACACATTTAGTAGGCAAGCAAATAGTGGACACTTTTTAATGAAAATAGGGCTTTTTATCAACTTTACAAATGTCAGCTACCCAAGCAGTCAGCTGATGTTATGTCGTGGTAATACGGCAGTATCAACAAGTCAATATATTGTATTAGCATGTATGGCACTCCTAACGCTATGTGAGATCGTTAAGCTGGGTTAGGGTTAACATGTAGGATCTGAGTATTGCTAACCTGCCGTGCCACAAGTGACGACACAACAGTACAACTGGCGAAATAAAAAAGAGAGGAAAAAAATCTATTGCGTAGTTAAAAAAAAAAAATTGATTATTTTTTTCCGTGACATGTATTTCTATTGTTACTCACTGTAACCTTATGAAATTGTACTTTATCTAGACACACGCTAGTGTGTCGCCGCCAAGTAGACGTTTTATTGTTGTTGGAGCTTAATTGTCAGAGCGTAATTGTTAGAGTGTTATTGTTGTCAGATGGCGGCTCACTAGCAGACCGTGTCTTTTAACTGAAACCAACTTATACGTGATTTCAGCATACTGGTGTAAATTCCCCATGCGGTAGAAATCTTTGCAAATCGTTTGAATCAGGTGTCTTCGGTCCAGTAACAAAGAAAACGTCAACACGAAAATGTGGGAACGTGTCCTTCATGGAGAAAAAGTGTCCTCAATAACGTTGATTTGTGTTACTGGTAACTAGTAACTAGTGACCGCAGGCTCCCATGTTAATTCTCATAGGGTATAACGACACGTCCACAGCTCATTAGGGAAAGTTGCCAGATCTAAATTTCGGCAGACAGGTAAAGCGTCATATGGGGAAGTGCCTTTTTCTAAAATGGGGGTTGCAGCTAGAAGCACGTGGCCCCGAAGTGGCTCATAAGTGCAAAATTATTGTTGTAACCATTGTTTGTATTGTCATTGAACAGTAGATTATAACATGCTTAAGTGTTGCACGCTTATCGTTTCAGTACTTATATTGTCAGAATGCACTGTTTTTGAAAATAGGTGGTTCACTGAGAGACAGAATATCTTTATCTTTTATTGCAAAGGTTTGGTCTTTTTTTTTTACGGTACTCGAATCCAAACTGAATTATCTGCCCCACCACGATAAAAAGGACAATTTTGCTGGAAAGAAGATTAGGAAACAAAATGCACATCGTCAGCACAGGTGGGAACGTGTTCTTTATGGAGAAAAACTTTCCTCCCAAAACCAAAACCACCCAAAACCAAAACTGGTATAAGAGCAGCTGCCAAGTTTCCAAGAACGGTCGGCCGTTCAAAGTAGTGATATCATTCAACCAGGGAAAGAACGCCAAGGTTAATCCTATTAGCCAAGTTAATCGCACGGAATAATACTTTGGACGTTAAATGAAAACTTGAAGATTGCTACCGCTCCATAGGAATTGATTAGGTCCTTGCAATTACCATACTGTTACGCTTGTTATTAATTTATTTGGAATGACAATAGCAAATGTGAAATTTACGAATGAGAACAGCCACACAAAAAAGGTAGGGGTGACAATTACACCGTGGGATTTTTGGTCATTCACAGGCCTATGAAAGTCGTGATATCCACCCAAAACCAAAACTGGTAAGAGAAGCCGCCAAGTTTACAAAAAGGGTCGGCCTTTCAAAGTAGTGATATCATTCAACCAGGGAAAGGCCGCCAAGGTTAATCCTATTAGCAAAGTTGATCGCACCGAATAATACTTTGGACGTTAAATTACCAGTTTTGGTTTTGGGTGGATTGATTTATTGTAAGGCACTTTCAAAGACAATAACTGCAATTGTGTAACCTTGAGACGAAATAAAATCAAAATAAACACTTGTGAAAACATTTGAAAGAAAGCCTGAAAACGTTTTGACTTCCTGAAATTTTCTTTCCTCGTAATTCCTGCAGAATCTAATCAATTATGGCTTGAATTTTGAGACTTTACATTGCAATAGTATGACCACGAAGGAGACATCTATGGTTGCTGTTGATTTTTGAAGTAGTTTCTAAATTGAATTTTTTGTGCAGCTTTACCAAATGTCGATTTGCTTTAGTCGATTAGTTGTTGTTGTGGTGCTCAACAGCACTATAGTCGACTCTTTCGGCCCGAGAAAATGACAGAAAACATACAGAATTAAAAACGGGAATCAATTTTCCTCACATGCAAAAATTTACTCCACATTTTTGTCATCACGGCACAGTTTAAAATGACCAGGTCAGTACCCAGTACATGTAACGTGTACGTAACATTTTTGCCAGTGCTGCAAAAGTTAAAACCCAGCCCTCAGTTGGGCTGACGCGTAACAAAGGACAAAACGACGAATAAACAGCTCGACCATGCAGTGTTGCAATTTATTAATTTTGTTCAAGCTTCATTTTATCGGGCGCCTTCCTCACACGTTTAGGACAACTCGAAGCTACTGTTCATGAACTGGTGAGTTATTGGCGTTTCGCTTACCAACATGTTTCTCAGTGGGCTTTGATTCAACTCTGGGAGGAGTTTGCCTGATTGATATAGGCAACTCGCCACCTGCTGCTTCGCCAGTTTCCCAAGACGGGGCGCTAGTTAGAGGTGGGCGCGGGTCCAATTTTTGGGAAACCGAAATTGCCCGCATTTACAGAAACTGGAACCGAACCGCAGGGAACCGCAATGTCTGAACTGATAACCGAACCGACCCGAAACCGCAAATGTGTGCTGTAATAAGACCCGACCCGACCCGAACGCGGTTTATCCGTGGTTAACCGCTAAATACAAATCTAACAAGACATTAATTACGAAAAAAAAAAGTTGGAAACAAAAGAAAGCCAGACGAAGCCATTGTTATAAATCAACAAACGCCGTTCTTTGATTATTATTTTTTGTACTTAAAAGAATTTTTTTTGTTACTTAAAAATAAGTTTAAAAAGTCTTGACAGCGTGCGTCCCTTCCTCCTCTTCAAGCGTGCATTTGCTGTTTGTATGGTTTAATTCGCTATTGACGGCGTACTGAAGTTTCGGTTTCGGGTCTTGCATAGTTCTGCATCAATTGGCCTTGCCTTCATGGTGAAGAGAAGCACGGAAAAAAATCTAATAGCCACCATTGTTTCGCATTTTCTATGACATGCGGTTATCAGCAGTTATTTATTTTAGCTGCGGTTCACCCGCGGTTTACCCGAAACAGCACGTAATTTTATTTTCAGACCTGCAGCTGCCCGCAGACCGCAGTAATTATTTTTCTTGGAACCGACCCGACCCGGAACCGACCCGAACCGCATCGAACCGCGGTTGACCCGACCCGCGCCCACCTCTAGCGCTAGTGTCTTGAAGCAAGGCGGTTGTGGCGGAATTCATGTCGTCGGATTCAGCCACTGGGGCTGGTTTAGGGGACAATCGATTTTGAGCGCTACCATCTGGCTTTGGTGATTGGTTTTGCCCCACAACATCGAATGTTCGCTCCTTATTTGGAGTTTTTCTAGGTGTCATCACGCCTGATTTTCGTGAACCAATCGATTTACGACTCGTGTTACCCCTCGACAAATTGATCTCGTGACTTCCTCTTCCGCAAATGCCGTTTCCCAAAGAATAACATTTTTTCAATTTTATGCATTCTGGGTCATTATCGGCATGTGTGTTTAGAGCTGAATTTGATGATTTTTGTGCTGAGATTGACGACTGCTGGCTTGAAATTGCATCGTCTTGGACTTCGCACAAATGCAAGTGTTCCCTGTGTTTATGAATTTCAACATTTCCCTCGATCAGCATGGAATAAATTTGGTGAGACAAAACTTTATTTATTATTCCAGGCAACCACAACTTATCGTAATTTTCTCTAAAGCTACGGTACCAAACTGGGGTATTTATTTGGTATTTCTGCAACGTTCGGTGCTGTGTATTTTGAACATGCTTTTGCTGTTGGCTCTTAACTTTGGATACAGGATCCGTAAATAGCAAATCTAAAAGTGATTTAAATTCACGATTAAAGTATAATCAAAAGCAAATTATGGACACACAAAAGTCTGACTCTTGGCACGCACTCAGTACTAACAGCGAGCGCGTGCATTTACTCCGATACTAGCTCCGCCGCTCCTATGCGTAGGCCGTTTTTATAACTATTTTGCACCACGATCCGTCAACGAGCGGTACTAACTTCCGGAAGTCGAAAACGGAAAGAAGCTGGCGAGTGCGCAGGCGCGTCCATCTGAAAGCGAAACCGTTCGATATCGAAGGACACATAGAACTAATGATACGAATTATTGGAGGACTGCAGACATTAAACGCAGAACCAAACGCACGTTATTTGAAATGTTACCGATGAAAATCTGTTAATTATACCAAAGTAGACCTGGTTATTAGCTTCGTGGAATTCTAATAATAAATGGAAGTTTGTTCCTATCTACGTTTGTTGATATCGTTTTGTTGTGATACGCAAAACACGTGTGTAATGACGAGCAGCCATCGCATAATCAGTTTGTTGAATTCCAGCCCAAGTATTGTGACGGGCCACGATTAAACTAATTATCACCCACCCAACAATAAGACGGTTGACGAACATGTCATCAGATCGGCACCGTGCGTAATTATTATTTCGAACCTAACTCCTCCCCAACATTTGGGATTTACCAATAGGACTGAGTCACGTGTGCCCAATGACTATTCCGAATCCCCACCGAAAAAATAATTCTTCACCCCGAATAATAAAAAGTTACCTTTTGATAAAAAAAAAAAATGCTATGAAGAGTTGCTCTTCAAATTCCTTGCCTTACCATTGGCGTCCCTGGGAAAGAAAAATAAAGATGTGCAAATCAGAAGTTGATAATAAGAGGAAAAAAGTGTTGTGCCCTTGCCCAAACCAAACCAAAATAAGTAGTACCTTGTAAAATCTTCTATTCTTATGCTGCCCTGCGTAAATCCACATAATTCTCGTTGTGTGCTACTGCTGTCGGCGCGGGATAGTCATCGAATCAGCATTTTTTTTGCTGTTGACTGCCCCCCCCCTTTTTTTTTGTTATAGCTTGAACCACACACCGCCACCGCCACAATTCGCCATGTTTATATGCCAAAGTTTGACCCAGATTTGTACGAAAAAAAACCGTTATTTTTCACTTGAGCTAGTTTTGAATCCAACTTTTCTCCTCTTATGTGAAAATATACCCAGCCACATCAAATTCGAGCCGATTCAACAAACTCAATCTAAATGCTGTTAGTTTTTTTTTACAGTAGGCCTAACGTTTACTGCCAAAACGAACTCTAAATTATTTTTAGTAATCAGCTGTGCGAGTAGATTTGCAGCTGTAAAGCTTGTGAACTTGCTGCCAGTCTTTTTCTCATAAACCTACAGCTTTTTTTTTTCTACAACGGATAATGGAACAGGCCAGTAATGAAAAGAAACAGAAAATCCGTAGAGGATTATAGAAATTAAAAAATAAACACAATCACATGCTTTATCGGTGAGCAAATTTCTTTGATGCCATGTGTGAAAAACAAAATAAGAGGATTACCTACCTACTTTCTGTGATACTGTTCAGGATACTGCGTACATTTTGAATTGCAATGGTCAACGGTAACCACCTCGATTGCCCCCCCCCCCAACCCACCCATAAAAAAATTCCTAATTTCTCCCTAAGTTGTCAGTTTCACAGCAAGATACTATCCGGTGTCTTGGGGCAGGGATAACACAACGCGTAAAATGAAGATGAAACTCAAAGAATAGGGAAACATGTTATCATTCTCCATTCTTCTTGGTTGTGATGCTGTATGAATGAACGGAAAGTTGTTTTTTTTGGGGGGGGG
>JAHWFP010092875.1:51409-62132 GCA_023313725.1 Lithobius niger | reverse complement strand
CACGTACCAACTATAAACTAATCGAAAATTACAAAACTTGTAATGTTTTTTTAACGGATTTTGTTCATAGTTCGGTTTTAATTACGTTACTTACAGATTTTTGGGTGTAGGTAAAAGAACGACCAATAGTAATAAATTTCTGGTTTTGCGTACAGCTAGCTACTTTTAGCTGTTTGCATGCAGCAGCATCTAGCGGATTTGCGCGTCCCTAGCGTTACAAGCGTTATAGTGGCGTTTATGCCAAGGTCCGCTGAGATAGTAGCTGTGCTGTGTGGAGTGGAGCACAGCTACTGTCTCAGCGGGCCTTGGCTTATGCACAAGCAACATTCACGCGCACGTTGGTCCTATTTTCTTTCGCGTCACGTTGTTGCTTCGCGTGTGCATAAACGAGGCTTCACAAAGAATAATCGCATTAGATTTGGCTGAAGATCTACAGAAATTAAGCGTCAAGCAATGTTTCAACCATTGTTTTGTATCGAACGGATCCACGCCGGGTGAGTAGTCAGTTTTTGCTTCTTCGAAACCACTGCACAACCTCGTGGTTTTCTTTACAGTAGCTGAAAACCACATCTTCCGACAAGTGAACTAACATTTCAACATGCGGTTGAACTCGTTTGTTATTTTTAATTCAACTGACGGTTTGCGGGCGTTTTTTTTTTTTTTTTTTACCAGTTGCATTTAGGTATTTTTGACACAACCTTATCAAGCGTTTTTGTTGTTTTTGGCAGAGTCAAATAAGCGAATTGTTGCTCTTTTAACGACGAGCCTTTTGGCTCAGAATGACATTTGGCGAGTAAAAAACTATTTTAGCGGAGTTAGGAGAAGCGCTTTAGTTTTGCTTATCTGTTCCGCCAGTTTGGCGCGTTGGCTACTATAGAATTGTATAAGCGTAGGTTAGAAAGTTAAAGGTACATTCCGCCCGTCTTATAACAGCCACGCGCAGATCGCCAACCGCGCATGTTACCATTGCGCTGTTTCGCGAGACTGGCGTAGCAATGCAAGGCCAACTGAAATAGTAAATCCGTTTCTCGCAGCAAAGAACACAGCTACTATCTCAGTTGGCCTTGGGCACGTTAGACGAAACAGCATAAACACAAAAATTGTGTTGTCGGAAACTGGAAAGATTTTCGTATTTTAACATCACACTTTATTATTTTTTAGGCTAGTATTTTAATTTTTTCTTCGGCGATCTATTGGCATAATTAATTTTAATTTTTACCGCATTAGTCTTTTAGATTGTGGATCTCGTGGTAATTATCAGCAAACGATTAACAACGAATACACGCACACGCATACAGATGAAACGTCATGGTTATTGTAAGCACGCAAAGCATCACATAATCGCAGGATGCTATTAAATTAGTTCCCAATGTTCAACAAAAAATATGGCAGACACCACATTTTAAAACGGATTTATTAGCAAGGGATTGACTAACGGTTAGTAAATAGAAATTTGGGGCCTTACATGATGGGGAGGATCGAGAAAAATAGCGTTGGGAGGAATGTACCTTTAACTAAATACCGTACCTTAACTCTTCCAAGCCTACACGGGGCATTGGCGGTAGTTGCGGCTACTAATAAATCTTACATTTCTTTGCCTCCATGCTGTTTCGTGCGCAAAGCATTAGCAGAGGCATTACTAGCTTCAACTACCACCGTGGTACTGTGTAGGCTTGGATAAGATAAGTTGCGATATGCAGTAAATATTCTAATTTATACAAGTTCTTCGACTTTTTTCCCATCCTACAGCAAGCTGGACAAATACCAACTAAGCAATGTTTATTTATTTACTACACGAGCGAGCGAGGTCTAATACTTGAATGAATTGGGATTTTCTGTGTCGGTTTGCTTGTTGGTTAGTTTGACTGTTTGGCACACGATTTTGTGCAAATTTGGTTGAAATTTCACGAAATTCACGAGTTCGAATTCCTATCTCAATATATTTCGGAGATATTCGGGTTTCCCGTCAGATGGCTAAGCAAGTTTTTAGTTAGCAGCTGTTCAGGGAGCCCGATCTATAAAGCTACTGACCCCAAGCACTAATTGAAAAACCCAAGAGCTTGCAGTGTTTGCTTGCAGCGCTGTTCGCGTCGATGCAAACTGATGTAGTATTGCTTCTCTTGGTCGACCAAGCTAATTGTGAGCTATTTTTTTTTTATTTATTTGTAACATTATTTTGGCTTCAGCCCTGTACTATGGTAGCAAAAACAAGAGCTTGTGTGTAAAAACCAGGATCAGAAGCAAAACTAGGAAGAAAAGACTACTTAATAACCCTGCAAGCTATTTTACTTTCGAGTAGTTGTCTAATTCTAAAAATTAAACGAAAAAAAATGCTTCGACCAACCGACCCTGTTATCTATATATATATAATTACACAAGATCCGCAACGCAGTCATCTGCATCTGCAGCGCAGCAGCAAGCAGGACATACGATGCCATCTCCGCCATCTACCGACGGAACAGCAAATTATAAGAGTAGCAACCAAGGCCCGCTGAGATAGTAGCTGCGCCCGGAACGCAACAGCCAGCAGCGCGAACATACGATGCCATCTACCGATCGAACGGCCAATTCAATGAGTTTGGCGGGGGAGAACCAGACGGGGGGGGGGGGAAGAGGAAGGAGACGACGCAGAATGAGCGAGCGAAACAAGCGACTCCGCTAGTTAATTTTAATGTTACAGCTACCCCAATATTTTTAAGGTAGACGACTTGACTGAAGAAAACGACAGAATAAAACTGAAAAGGTTTGGGAATTCTAGCGTACCCTGGATGGGATTGGGGGTTATTAGATCAAAACCCTATCAGCTCATCAATATTGTTCAGCAATACGAGTTAACATTTGACAACTTTTCTTTTTTTTGGTACAGTAGTGACCTTTGTTTTCTCTTACGAGTAGATTTTCTTTCTTCTTTTTCTTATAAATTTGTTCTTCATCGAGAAGTGTTGGATTTTAGAAACCCCGTTTTATAATTTTAATGCCGTTACTAACAGTCGTACCTGCCCGCCCGGGGTTTTGTTTCGCCCGTGGTTGTTTCACAGTTTTTGGTCGGTGCTGCTTGAATGTTGACTGCGACAGCCAATCTTTCTTCCTGTAATATTCCCTTTTTCTTCACTCTCTTCCCTTCCTCCCCTTTGCTATACACGTAGTTGAATTTGGATGAGAATGCTGTTATTATTTAAAGAATGTGCTTCGTTTTTTTGTTTGTGCGCGAGCATCTGCTCTTATGGTGAGAGATTCGTCTTTCGTTAAAGGTTTCTTTATAAAATAAACTCATCTCTTGATGGGAACAAGTTGGAAGGTTTTAGAGAGAGGGTTTTAGTGAAGGCCAAGGTAAGAATGTGGTGCTCCGACCTTGCGCCATCGCCCCCACCTCCCAAACCTTTGCCTTTTATGGCGCAAGTGCCATAAAAGACATGTTGTTCTTGCAGCTACAAATAAACTAGAGTCAAGTGGCCGACCAAATGACGGAAGAAAGAGAAAGAGTAAAAAGTTGGCGAGATACAAAACCAAGTGAGTCATTTTCAAGGAACCTCCTCGCTATCTTGAGACCCGTTACATTTCGAAAGCTCTTCCTTCCTACCTTCCTTGCCAGATATTGGCCGTGCTTCGAATGCCTCCCTTATCAAGGCCTTATTAAAGGCGCCTACTGTTTTCCTTTACTGATGTTTGCGTTGGTAAACAAATTGGGGACAGGGTTCGTACATACGTCCTAATCTAAATCAAATTTCATGCTTTTTCCAGATTTTTTTCCAATCCCTGCAGTTCCATTGCCATGCCATGTTCTGACCTCAGTAGAATCCAACCTGCATGTTTTGTTTGGGCTGAATGGTGGGCGGAAAAAAGATCCGATGAAAAAAGGTACACCAAAATTAAGTGTATTATTAGGTTAAACAAATTCCTATTAGGTTAAAATCGGTATACGTAAGCCGTATTAGTCATACTAACCAACACAGTAGCGTACAGAGCGTCGAGCGGGCAGGGGCAACTTTTAGTAAAAAGGGCACAGTAACTTTCAGTTTACATTTTCTGAGGACCTTTTTGCCATCGCTTGTTACCTTTTTTTGCCTCAATCCTTAACTGTTTTTGCCAGTTGTTGGCCCTTTCGGCGTTTTTAGGCCTTTAGGCCCTTCCTCAGGTAGCGCCGCACCAGCAGATTTCGGCTCAAAATGGTGTTTTTTTTTGAAAAACTGATATTTCCCGAAAAGGGCAGAGTCAACGCCTCCCCCCCCCCCCCCCTCCCTCTCCCTGTTCACGCCACTGAACCAACACAACTCCCCTACATTAATAAGATTAGTTTGGTCACTGTAGTTAGTTTTTGAATTATATAATTTGGCATCATCCGCAAATTTAGGATTTTCACTTTACCAAATTTAGGTTCAAGATCTGCGATGAACAGAATAAAGAGTAGAGGTCCCAAAACAGAACCCCGAAAAACCCCACTAGTCCGACACTAAAGCAGTTATCCATCCCAGCACCATGCCCTGAATACCACAATTTTGCAGCCTATGTTTAATGCATTAGCTTTGGCTAAATTTTTTGACAAATTTTTATTTTGGTAATGTATAGGTGACAAGCCATCTTTTTAAACCGTTCTGCTTTTAACATGACGAAAAAGAGCAGCCAAAAGGTCTCTTCATTAATTACTTTTTTTAATTCGACGTGGCACACGTTGTGTTGGTTCAGAAATGTGGTTGTGCCCAAAAAAAGGACTAAACGGAATTCACGTCGGCCACATCTCAAAAACCAGACACATTGTTCAATTATGATCCGAGGAACATAGAGTAGAGATGTGGGTAAGCTGCAGTGTAGAGCTCAAAAGACATTATGCTCTACTGAATACAGTTTCGACATTTGAATTTTGCTAACCTCTAACGAGGTCTTTCAACGCAAAACCATCGTCCATAGTACACGAAGTATTATGACGTCGGCGTTACACGTGTGCTCTTCACAAATTTTAACGAAAAATGGCAATCGCGGTGTAGGAAAATAGTATTGGTTTTAAAAAAAAATCGTTGAAAGTGCTCGAAATTTGTTTTCGTGTGATGTTGTGCAAACCCAGCAAAAGGGGGCAAGAAATATCTACATTCTCTACATTTGGTGCAAAGATAAACCAAAAAACAGAAGGGGATGAGCTGATTGAGTGAGCGAAGCAAAAGAAATCAGCGTTTGTTATCCAATGTGTGTAAAAATGTGATTGAAGAAACTTAAGCATGTGACGCATGGTCATACAATAACCAAATTTTGGAAATAGCGTGAAATGGTAATAATGTTGTTTAAAATTACTGTTACACTTTGTTTTTTTATCCGAATTTTATGTGTCTCCGCATTTATTTAGTAGAAAATGGAAACTAATCGTAAATAAATAACGGTTGACTAGCACCACGTTTCCCAACCGGTGAGGTGGGCCTCCCTTGGGAGGCATGGAACAACTGCAGGGGAGGCGCGAACCGCTGCCGGCGCCGTACTATAAGGGCGCATTTATTGAGCGACTAGCCTTTGCATTCTTGAAGCTAGAATTAATCGCGACGGCAAAGTTGTGGCTGCCATGGTAACAACGTTACCTGGATTAGCTAAATTCGACGTCATTTCCGTTAATGCTTTTCGTCTTATAATTCGTGCTAATAAGATAAAGAATTCCTCCAGACGAAACAATTTCCCAGTCATTTCTAAACTCACATTATAGACTGCTTTCGTTGCGAGACGGCAGAGCTAAAATCGCCGCCATGTTGGAATTTCAGATGATTTCTAAGTTTCCAGCTGCGAGAATGCAAAGGCGTAAACGCGTCGTAAAGATCAGTGACGATTTTTTTTTATTGTTAACTTGCGCTTCACAAAAGAAGTTGAATTGTACGACGAAGGCAAAATTTTCATTTTTAAATATCTGCAGATTTTTTTGTGCAATCTATAGCCATTTTAGCCTAAATTCTAGAAATTTTTGTTTTCATGTGGCAACACTGCCTCATCGTAGTGAAAAAAATTGCACAACCATTTTTTTTTGTGGGGGTGGGGGGGGGGGGGGGTTGGGAACCACTGGACTAGCAAAGCGTTCGTCGAGCGAGCGCGCCCTAAACCTAACAAACTTCGCAATTTGCACTAGCGTCGATTCTAATTTCAAACTAAAACTCACAAAACAAAACAAACAAAAATCTTTTTCAACGTTACACTTACCGCGAATGTTTTATGGCCCCGCACCTCAGTTCGCTTAACTTCTCGAACTCGACATTCCCACGCAAGAACTCCCTAGCCGTGATTCACGAACCCGCTCTGCCAGCAGCCGATCCATTCCACATTCATTCACAAACTGCAGGGAGCGCGTGGTCGGCACGAGCCTCACGTCCCCTCCTGGGAAAACGTGGGAGGGCAGGACGTAATCGCCGTTTCGTTCTTTGTGTTACGTAACCGCGCACACCAGCTGTAAACTTTTGTTTTCTCCTCCCAAATCTCATTCAGGGCTGCTCAGGCAGGTGACGTCAAAAAGGGCGTGGCATATCACCTTCCGATGCTTACTTCCGGTGCGGCGCGAGCCAAGAATCGATCTATAGAAAGTTCGTTGAGGGACAGGAAGCCAACTATTAGATATCGCCTTCCCTTCCTCCCCCACCCCCCAACAAACCTTTTCCCGGATTTTGCTGTAAAATTATCTGATCGACGATGTTTTACAAGGTTATGGGATCATTTTGCATGCATGCAGACTAAGAATTAAAAAAAAAGAATATACAAACTCCATCGTTTGTAAAACGTAAATTGACGGTCAATCAGAACGGCGACTTGCAGGGTTTTGTCCTTTTTGTAAATACTGGCTATTTCCTCTCACAAAAACTGAAACACCGACAAGAAATATTCGACAGACGCATGCAAACCCCCAAACCCGTATGTGACTTGATAATTTCTTAGAGTTGACAGCAAACAACTCAAATTGTTAATCATAAAAAAATAAGATGACACAAAAAATTAATAATCAGTTTATCGAGAATCTTGTCATTCCTGAGATTGGTTGATTAGTTGAGATTTTAGTGAAAGTGTCTGAGAATCGTAAATTTGGCAGAGGGTCCGCAGCACGCATAGGCGCTAGGCCAAGCGATACACAAAGCTTTAGGAGAGCAACAACGATCGCGCATACAGTGATTGTTGCGCTGACAACTTTTAAACGATTCAACTCTGCTCTGTAAATCCGCATCTACGAAATAACATTCCTTCTATCGTATCCAGCCTGCCTATTGTCCTACAGGCCTGAAATTCACAGCTCATAGTCAGTCGGTTTAAAAAAGCTTTTTAGCTAAAAGGCACATTTTTTTTCATTTAATTCGTCAACAAAATCTTGAATGCCAAACTGCGCGACGAGACATAGTTTGGACGTTAGCAATGATACACAACGTGAAACGAAACTGTAGTCGTTTGCAGTCGATTGTTGTTATTAGGAAGGCATTCAACAGTTTCATAATCCCACCGAATAACTCGGCGCTACTAAAGCCCCACCTCATTAAAAAAAAGCAGAACGATTTCGTTAACGACACACCTTAGCTTCATTTAAAATAGTCTCGACACCGTGTTGCATGAATAAATACACCTACTCTCGAACCAAATTCTCTGTCAACTACTACTTACACAGATAAAAAAATATAACACAGATAAAAAAAATAGGCCTAAAGCTGAAAATTAGGCCTAAAATTAGGCGTCAAATCTCTACATGTGTTGCATAAATGAATTGCCTACTCTCGAACCCAATTCTCCGTTAGCTGCAACTTAAGAAATTAAATCGGCAGGTAAAAATTAAGCCTAAAAGCTAACAATACCCCAAAATCAAAACTAGGCCTTATACAGCCATTGTGATGATTACTATTTTTAGATTATATAATAGCGATCGCTGTTGCAGTACGTGATAGGGGTGTGCGCCTTAATACCTTCGAAAGTGGTGGAAGTGCACAGACGACCGGTCGCGACTAGGCAGTCGCTGCAGCCGATTGTATACTTCGCTTCTATAATTGCGGTCATGCAGTTGTAATGCGCAAGACGTTATTGAATTGTACACAGCACAATCTTAAAATAAGCCCCTAACGCCAGATATTTCTTCGGATTGCCAGCTTTATTACCAGAGCGTGGGCGTTAAATGTTCCAATTGGAAACCTGCCAGCAATAAACAAGAAGTTCTATTGTTCTTTGGCTGGGCCTTTCGTTTCACCTCCGGTTGTTGAATACTACATCAAAAGGTCGCCTAACGAACAAACGAAACCTCAACTACAAAAGTTAACGACTCATGGTGTTGATCAATTTTATTTTGCGTGAAAATATTGATCAGATGTGCTAAACTTGTTGCCTTTTTATACTTTTTGAACGGGCAGTGTTACGAAATTAGTACATTTCTGAAAAAAAAAACAAGGGGCTACAGCGACTATCTAGTCGCATTGGTCTTCTGTACAGTTCCTCCACTTCCAATGTTGAGGCGCACACCTCTATCATGCACTACCACAGCTATCTCTATTATATAACCTAAAAACAGTAACCATCAGAATTGGCCGTTACAAATGTGCTAGCTTTTAAGCTAATTTTACGTTTTAGGCATAATTGTCAGCGTTTAGGCCTAATTTACAACTTCGTGAGTAGCAACTAACGGAGACTTGGATTGTATACAGTAAGCCTATTCATTTTTGCAACACGGTATGCCTCCGCGCACACAGTTACAGTGTTACAACGTAATGCGCAACGTAGCCTATATAGATCAGTGGTAGTAAGGAAGGGACAGGAGAAACGCTGCAGCAGCGACTCGTAGCAACTATTGACGTTGCCATGGTTACGTGGTTTTAGATCTAATTTTCATTTTTTAGGCCTAATTTTTTAACGTCAGTTTTAGTTTTGTAAGTAGCAGATAGGCCTAATAGAGAATTTGGTTCGATCGTAAGCCAAATCATTCATGCGACAAGACTCTTTTAAACGAAGCTAAAATGTTTTAGTTTTTACGGCTGCATTAACACAAATCTTTAGGATTTCAATTCGACGATGAAATGTTATTATTTAATTTAGTTACGTCGAAGAAGTCTATTAGCTATAAGGAGGCAACGATGTTTTAATTTGTCATGTTATTTAATTAACTTTTGACACTGAATCGAACGTTGTAAACAGTGGTCGTCAATTTCTGGTACCGTTGCGAAGTTGAAAAAAGCGATGGACGGACGGACGGACAAAGTCGTTGCAATAGTCTTCTCAGCCGGTACGGCTGTACAGAAGACTAAAACGGAAATTAAAACAGCTGCATATGGCATTTAATGCAATTTTAAACAAAGAATTATAAATTTAACACTTTTGGAAAGATAACTTAATGCTTAACAGCGTAGTCCAGCAAAAATTTAATAAATAATTTATGGAAGTGCAACCGAGTCGCCATTCGTAACATTTAAATTCGACTAAAGCCGTAACCAGACTGGCTGCTCGCAGCTGCACGCCGACGCAGTATGGTGTAAAAAAGACTTCAATATTCGCCCTTAACGCAACACCAACCACACGATTACTGCAATATTGACCTTGTAGGCACGTACTTACGCAAAGCTTCGCACGAAATTTTCTTCTGTCTGGAGAGGCCTTTAGGCTATGGCTATATTTGAACTCTTCGTATGCGGCCAAATTCCAGTTTATAATCTATATTCAATCCTTATTTTTTTATTTATTTATTTTTTTTTTGGTGGGGGTGGGAGGAAGGGGCCCGCAATCAACAGTCTGTCCATGATTAGTTTCGTATTTGCATAATGACATAAAATTGAGTATTTTGCTTAGTTCGTCTGGTTTAAAAGTCAACGTGAAATAACCTGTCACAAAATTTTGTCCCCAATAGATGTGCAACAGATTCAGCATGTTATCCCTAGAAAAAACGGGAAAAACTTCAAGATTTAATTTATTTTTTTCCCATTTTTTGCTAAATATCACAGACAGTGAATACTGAATTTTTATGCGTGGAAGATCGTCTTTGCAGCTATTTTTTAAAGATTCTTGCCAAAACGCAAGCAAGGCAAGGTACCCCCCCCCCCCCTGCTTGCAGCAGAGACGATGACTAGGCTAACCGGTTGCCTGTTCCAACGGCAGTACAGTTGGGCTTCCCCGCACGACTTCACCTTTGCGCTATCTTGGTTTGTCACGTTTATACGAGACGTTTAAACGAAACCGAAAGTCGTGTTACGCCAAATGAGTTCCTGCCAGTTTCCGTTTAATACAAGTGTAATTGCAAAGACCACTGCTAATAACATATGTTCATTCAAAATACAAAGACTTTTCCTGCAGAATAAAATAAAACTTCCATCTTTTTTTACGTTAATTCCAGTATCGCTTTTACGCCACCCGCCCCCCTCGAAAATTTCTGGTAGAGCAATAGAGCGACGAACATGACGCCATGTTAGCTACGAAGCAAGCATCTGGAGGGCTAGCTACAAGGTGCACTGGATTAAAAAGGAGGTAAAAAACATCATCTTTAACGAAGCTGATACTGTGAGAACGCATTTCTTCGGCCTGAAAACTTTGTTTTGTCCAATCTCTCATGATGCGAAATAAATATTAAGGCTGTAAATCGGAAAATAAAAGATTCCGCTTACGGAAAATTGCAGCAACTACCAACAACTCTAAAAAAAAAAGCGCACTTTATAGTGTCCGCGGCCTATCTTGAGTTCTCCGCAGAACGAACACAGATAATCGATTGTACGTTTTCAGTAGCAGAGTGCCTTGTTGATATCCAAGATGGTTA
>JAHWFP010092875.1:11725-51009 GCA_023313725.1 Lithobius niger | reverse complement strand
GGCCCTGCCCCGCCACCCCCCCCCCCCCCTTAAACAAACCTTTGGAAATGCTATGCTTGCACATGTACGAAACCCATTAAATCTATTTTTTAGGGTTATACGTCAATAGTTTTCTCGTATTTTTGTATATAGAAACACCCTCTTTGAAATTTACTTATACAGAGCAGTGACATTTGCCACCAGTATGGGTTTTGGAGGGCATAACTACAAAGTGCACTACACAAAAATGGTGGGAAAAACAACGAAAGAGCGGATTTCTTAGGCTTAAAATAACGTTGTTTTCTCCAACAACAAAAATCGCGCGTTTTAGGCCTAAGAAATCACTCTTCACAGCATCGGTTTCAGTATGACGCCCTTCTGTTTCTCTCTGCAGTGCCCCTTGCAGCTAACCCATTAAGGCTCCAACATAGAGTTATATACAATAATACTACGTCGTGTCACTGCTCTATACTATTAAGTATTTTAGATAGTCTCTGTAGTAATGGCTATTTTCCCTTACCTCTGGGACGATTTGATGATCGCGCGTTGTTACCTAACATTGATTAAAAGCAGCATGAGTGGAAGTAGTCTTGGAACAAGAGATCTGCAACAAAAAAAATAATGAAAATAAAGCATTTAAGACTTGCGACTTTTTCGTAACTATTAGTGGAGACAAGCTTAAAAGCAATTCCGTTAATTGTCAGTACAAAAAACTGGTACTTTCTTTCCAGTAAAAGTACGGTCCATATCTAAAACGAATTTTGCTATACGACCTGCCCGCAGGTCCCCCTTAGAAGGGGATGCGCTGATTGATTGAGCGAAGCGAACGAAAATCACTGTTTGCGTGCTCCAAAATGTGACTGAAGAAACTTAGGTAAGTGAGAGAGCCCAAACTGTAAGACCCATCAAATTTTACTGGTGATTTAACAGTAAAATAACAAATTTTTAAGTGCAGTTGGGGAAAAGAGAATTGACATTAAGAGCTTATCTTAATTTTCCTCGAAATTTCGACTTTTTAGCATGTCACATTACAACACAACAGACAAGCAGCAAGCAGTAGCCATAAAGTATGAAAAAAAAACAAATTGGCCGTCGTAGTTCTAAAAAGATTTACAATCTGCTCGTGACTAGATTAGTTTAATTTCGGGCGCCAATCTTAGTGCATCTGTTTTATTTTCACCCTGTCTGCGTACGTAACATCTTCTTTGTTACGTACACTAGTTTGTTTTTAGCAAAGCTTTAAGAGCAACAGGGGAAAAAGGAGGAAAAAAAACTGGAGAGAGAAAAAAGACAGTTTTGGATCTAAACTTTGTTTTGAATCGGGAAAAGAGTTAACCCTTGCCAAGGAAGAAGTTGCGCCAATAAACCGTATGACTCACGTCTTAAACTTTCTCCGGGGACGACTTCTTCCCAGGCACGGGTCTTTCCAAGATGGTGTGACAGTTGCTGAGAGCTAAAATTCCTGAACAAATCAAATCCTTTAAAGAGCAGGGCCAGGGACGGTCATACCATACTATTGTATATAAGTGGGAATTTCCGTGTCAGAGATTTGTTCTCTTGATGGCATATACTAAATTCGTCCATTCCTAACACTTGTGATCTTACCATATGTAATATCCCAAGAGCTAAGGAAATTATCGATAATTTTTTTCAACTCGAGTGTTTTGGCCCCTATAAACTCACGAGTGCTATTTAGGCAGAAAACGTCTGCCAATAAATAGCACGAGCGAGTTTAATGGGCCAAAACACGAGTGTTGAAAAAAATTTGATAATTTCCAGTAGCTCGCGCGTCATATTTCAGTATTCAGCACTCTAAATTTCGCATGCAACATTTAAAAATGTTATAAAAGTCGCGCTGCCATCCAAACATCGGCGCGCCAATTGGCACTACGGCCGCCAGGAATAAAACTGATATTGCCGTCGCTGAAGAATTTTTCATGGCGCACACCTCCAAACTTTTTACTTTAAACAATTCCATAATAATAAATTAATAAATGCAGTACATAATTTTATTTTTTTCTAAAATTGCAAGAGTAAATAAAAAAAAAACAACCAAATATGGACTGTTGTGGAGCGTAATAAATTTCAAAACGGTGTTCAGAATTTGTTGCTAGGTTATGTTGACGTTAGGCCTAACGGCACAGGCGGATTAACTGTTTTCGCCACCGGCTTCTACGTGTGATTGCAGGTGTTGCTAGGTTACGGAAATGAATGACACAGTGCTGTATTTCGAAAGAAAGGCCTTCCGGACTGTTACTGGTAGGAAAATACATACTTTTATTTGAAATGAATTCAACAAACGTATCGTAACGTGTCAACTGTGTAACGTTTGAAGCGAGTGACTGCCAAAAGCGTATCAACTTCAGAAAGTGCTCGCCATGTTTTGCACGGTTTAGCATTACACTGCGTCGACCAATGAAAGCTGCAGGATATTGCCTTACTGAAGTTTTAAATTTAGCCAATGAACATCGACTTACAGTGATAATCACGCAGTAGCTTTTGAAAGCTACTGCGTGATTATCACTGTAACTCGGTTGTGATTAGGCGAATTTAGTACACGATCAAGTGAGCAAATTTCTGTCAGGGAAATTCTCACTGTAAGTCGATGGTCATTGGCTAAATTTAACACTAAATCAGTAAGGGAATATCCTGTTGCTGTCATTGGACGACGTGCTGTAATGCAAAACATGACCAGCGCCACAGATTAGGCCAGCTCTATTAAAGTTGACACCACGTCTTGGCGTAGCTTGCTGCAAACGGTACAGTTACGGCGCTATGGCACGTTTGTTGCATTCACTTCAAATTATACGTACAGTATCCTATGCAAATTTCAGTTGGTGCACTCCGACATTCGCGCGTTAACTGGGATGTGTTATGACGTCAGCAGCTTCTATATGGCTGAAATTGCGTGACCCGCTCTGGTAATAAACATGGCAACGCTTCCCCTCGTTGGATAACGTCACACACAATTCGGCGCTTAGCGTTATTTTTCTATCCAAAGTTCGCGAGGCGATAACGACGGAACACCTAAGCGCTGCACGCGGCCGTAATGAAGCTAGATGGAATGTCCCTGAAGTCAGTTTACTAAATTGGGCTCAAACATTGTAGAACTTTAAGAACTGGGTGGGGGTGAAATGTAAAGGGCGGAAAGTTAAAATTCAAGGAAAGAAAAAAATGCAAGTTTGAGAAAAAGGGTGAAAAAGAAAGGCGAAATGTTGCTGGTATGAAAAAATGGATGTGAAATAGGTTAAGGGAGAACATCTCCCCCACGCCCCTCACACCGTGGCACGTTCCTAACTCCGGCTTTGGTAAAAAGGCCCATTTTTCTTACCCTAATACTGCCCCAGTCAGCGATCGCTGCAAGGAGGGATTCTCCTTGTCTATTTATTTATTTACGTACATGAAACCCAGCTGGAGGTGCAGGCAAGGACGTTTTTACGGGGGGGGGGGGGGGTCACACCCCTCCAATGTTTGGCCAATTGGCAAATCAGTCGGCAAAATTACAATAATTTTTGGTCAGTCGGCAAATCAGTCGGAGAAATTGCACGATTTTTTGGCTAGATGGAAAATTATGTCGGTAAATTTATGGTTTACACCCCTCCAACTTTTATCCTTCCTGACGTCTCTGGGTGCAGGTATGGTCCAGATCTTAAGGTCCAAGAATGGTCCAGTTCTTAAGGTCGAGGAAGGCACACATTTCTTTGTGCATTCCTATGTTTATATAATAAAAGAAAGTTTGGTGCAGTTGCACGCACGTCAGGAAAGGACCCTAGAAGGTCGCTGATATCCAGCGTAGAAGTCATAAGGTAAAATAATGAAATGTATGAAACAGTTGTAGTGAAAATTAATGCATTTTATCCTATTTTGAGACCATTTCTGGCCGCTGATGAGCACTCCCAGTGCTTGAAAATTGTAACAAACAAATATTTTAAAAATGCACCTCTCCGAAGGGGCTTTCTGGTAAAGTCCACATATAAGCCTGGGTTATTTGTTAAACGTCCAGGATGCTCCACAATGTGATTTCATAGAAACAACTTGAAAAATTGGGGGGGGGGGGGGGGGGCAAACATCGAATAAAGCAAAAAAGCATAAAAAACGAATGTGGCAACCCTGGACATAATAACACCCAAAAAGACACACCACACAACACTTTTTTGATCATCTTTGCTTGTTTTTGTGCTGTCCCACTTAGATGGCAGAACGTATCACTCGAAGCTTGCGCCAATGCTTCCAACAAGCTACCACAAGCCACACGTGTAGGGAACTAGATTCCAGAATTTTTCCAATAACAAACTTTGTATGAACACAGCAACTTATTATTTATCGTTAAATAAACAATCAGCAATGGATTTTGTATTTTTTATTTTGTACCAGTAATTGAAATGAAAATCAAAACCTTAAATTTTGTTAGTTAACTCCCCCCCCCCTCCAGTGGCAAATTTGCCAACTAGAAAAAACCGTTATGTTAGTGTGCTCATGGTGTTTGAATGGTACGTGTTAGAAGTGAGTTGTTCCGAAACGAAGTGCAGGTATTTGTCCAAGGTCTAACGGTTAATGTGTGATTTGACCTACCTAATTTGCATGGTTTCAAAGAGAGAATGTGACGAAATTAGCCCAAAATGGCGACGTGAGTAGACATGTTGGAATTTCTGGAAGAAAAAAGAAAGAGGAAAAAAGGTCTGAATTGAGCTCCACTTTCTGCACAGGTTTATATGAAAACTAGGGAGATACATAAATGTACATTAAAATAATAGGCACCTCTAAATCTTTTAAATACAAACCCAACTACAAGAATTCGAAGTTTGTATTTTTAACAGGCTATTATATTATTTCTTGCTACCGTGGTCCCCAGACCATATGGACCCGCGGTTCCTGCTCCAGGTAATCAAGGGGTCCCCCCCAAGCATATTTTTTTTTCGTAAACAGTTCAGCAAACCTCGCTACATAGCTCTTCATGCAGACCAGCAGCGTACAGAAAAAACTCGTTTAGTCCGACTTGTAACCTAACCTACCTGACCTATAGTGTCCGCGGCCTATCTTGAGTTCGCCCCAGAACGAATACAGATAATCGATTGCATGTTTTCGATAGCAGAGCACCTTGTTGATATCCTAGATGGTTACAAAAACAATGGCGGCCATCGATGAAAGCCACTTTCCCCAGGAAGACGTAGCTGCTCATAAAATATCTGCAGGACTCAAGATACTCTGCGTGCACAATACACATGATCATAGAAGTAACTAAGTTTCGTAGCGAGATCTGGCCTGCTTTTTTGAGTTATGATGACTGAGTACTATACTCGACTCGACTTTTTTTATAGTCCCGGGTCACACAAAATTTGATGCGGGAGCCCTGCTCGTCACTATGTTGTTTATATATATTTTTTTTATCGAGTGTGGATAGTCATTAATTTGGCAAAAACCAACAATTCGGTCGTTCGGCCAACACCAACGAGACGGCACACCTCCCGGCATTGGAATCGGTGGCAATGTTGTGCGATGGCAATACAACATCGCCAAGAAAGAGGTGTGCCACTTATGAATGTACAGAAACCGGCATTACTGTTGGGCGTAAGTTGTACTTTTTATCTTAATCACTATTTATTTATTTGCATAGTTGCATTATAGTACCATTTGTTGCGGCTAGATACCATTATTACTAGCGTGTTAACTGATTTAACTAGTATGCGTATATATTTTTTTTTGTCCTAAAAAGAACACATATTTTATGAAAAAGGTAAAATATAACACCTGAAAAATGCACGAGTTATTTCAACTGCAAGTTAGGTTAACACACGTAGCTAACAACGACACACAATGGCAGGAAATGGTACTAAAATTGGTAAATCTGAAATTCTTACTTTTTATTGTATAAAAATATCAAACGGATTTTATTTGTCCTTTTTTTTTTTATTAAAGCAAGTTTAAAAAAAAAAAGGCCTACATGTACTAAATAATCAAGTGTAAATAACCTTATTGGCACGGTGAGCTCCCGTTTTGCCAAATCCCGTGTCACCAAAAAAAAAGCGGATTAACTCTCAGGAAAAAGCTTAACTTTCAGGGGCCAGTCCCGATTCGCCAAATCCATTTTTGCCAAAACAAATTTGACAAAATTGTACGTACACGAAATTTAATCCCTTATTTCTATGTAATGGGGCTTTAAAGGGCAAACATGTAACAGAATCAAGCAGTGGTAGAATAAGATCAATTGGTTTATTAGCGTTTTGAAAACTGGCAAAACAGGCGGAAAAACGTGTACTTTAAATATTGTTTAGAATGCTTGGTCGTCACTACGTCAATGACAAGGTTCTCTTAAGAATAGCTAGCTATACACGTGATGGTTACCCTTTCCCAAATGGGAAACCCCGTTTTGCAAAATCCCGTTTTGCAGAATCAAAATATTCTTCAAAAATTTAACATTGCAGAAGTTAAAGAGGCATGCCTAATTGTAAGTAATGTGTGATTAGTTGCGGTTTCTGATTTTATGTAATAAGCTGCAGCGAGCGCGGTAGCGCGAGCGAGACATGCAATTTGAAACAAATTATTTTGCAAAAAAGGTGTTTGTCTGTAAATGTCTGATCATTATCATGTTCGTGTTTAAATGTATAAATTTTCGTGTGCCTAAAATTTCGTAAAAGGTATTTGGCGAAACGGGATTGGCCCCTGAGGCAAAAGCTGTTAATCTGCTTTTTTTTTTGGCGAAACGGTATTTGGCGAAACGAGACGTAATTTAGCTTTTCTCCGTGCTAATTTAAGGGCCGCAAAAATACGGCAGAGGAAACAGGGAAGGGAAAGGGCAAAGGACATACAGCTTTCAAACTAGAACCTAATGCCATCAGGAGAAGATAAACACTGTCGTTAGGAGTGGATGGCCTAAAGGTTAGCACGACAACCTTATGTGCCAGAGGTCTCGTGCTCGAACCTGACCTCAGCTACCCCTGACAATTTCGGGAAGAGGAGGGCTCTGTGTTGCCTCGTGCTTATGTCCATCGAGGCTTCAAAAGATACTAGAACTTCCAACTGGAATTGCCTAGAAAATTTGACCCTCTCACCTTCAGTTGAGGAGTCACTGCTTCTTAACTACGAGCCCGAGGATGGCGCTTCATAATTCGAATTGTTTTTTTTTTTTTAATTATTATTATTTATTTATTTATCACCTTTAAAGGTACATTCCTCCCAGCGCCATTTTCGATCCACCACATCAAGTGCGGCTCCAAAGGTTTATTTACTTACCGTTAGTCAATCCCTTGCTAAAAATCCGTTTTAAAATATGGTGTCTAGGAGATTTTCTGTTGAATATTGGGAACTATATTTACTGCATCCTGCGATTATATGATCCTTTGCGCACTTACAATAACCATGACGTTTCATCTGTGTGTGTGTGCATGTACTAATTTTTAATCATTTGCTAATAATTAACATGCGATAAAAAATCTAAAACATTAATGCGATAAAAATTAAAATTATTTATGTCTATTGATCGCCGAAGAAAAATTATAAGACAGTAGCCTAAAAAATTATAAAGTGTGATGTTAAAATACGAAAAATCATTCCGGTTCGTGACGATACATTCTTTAACTTGATGCTGTTTCGTATACTATTCCCAAAGCCAACGGAGATAGAAGGTGCGTTCCTCGCTGCGAAGAACGTAGCTACTATCTCAGTTGACCTTGTATTCCTACGCCGATCTCGTGAAACGGTGCGCTAGTAACACGCGCGTATGGAGATCTGCACATGGCTGTTGTAAGGCAGGCCAGATGTACCTTTAAAGAAAGCACCGCATTTTTAAAACTGGTTTTGTTAACTGTTTTGATGTATCAATAACTGATAAACGTGTTTTATTATTTATTATTCCTTTACATAAGTTGACTTCTTCCGTTTTGGTACACGTTCTCGAATAGCCATTACGAAGATTATTGGGCTTAAAAACACAATAATAAATTAGAAGTCATTTTAGCGCAGTAATCAACACTTTTTGTCATAACATTCAGCACGGTGTATTTTGTTGGTTACCCACTACGTATTTCAACAGTTTAACTCCGCTCCTGAAAAAACAAACATTTTCGAAATAACTACGTCATTCTGTCGTGTCATGCTTGAAATTTTTTTGAGGGCATCGAAATTATAAACATAACCATTAACTCATTCCAAACTGTATGCTATATTCTGAAGCAGGCAGTTTTCATTTCGCTCACCAACAATGTATGACTTTATCATGTATGACCTTACATCGTCTGATTAACAGAACGGGACGCCCAATGGACCCGAGAAGTTTCATATAAATACAAACCTATTTATGTTGCCTTTTAGGCTTAAATGTAGGACTGCCTGAGCGGGGAATTGAAACCATGACCTTTGGAACCAAAGGCTAAAGTCCTACCACTAAGTGTCAGGCAGTCTTACATTTAAGTCCAAAAGGCAACGTAAAATAGGTTTACATCTGTATATATATTTATATCGTCTGTTGCAATGTAATGCTTGTATACATGACCGGCTCAATTTCGAACCCTAACTAGGCTGTTTTTGAAACGAAAGAAGTCTCGTAGGGGGGGAAAACAATCCTGGCGATGCGAACTGGGAAAACCTACGATCACTGCAGAGGGACGAGAGAATGTCCAACGAAACAATCTGACAACTTAAGTAACTGAGGATTCGACAAAGAAAAAAAGTGTACGAGATTAATTTGTAAATCTTCCAGCGGATTTACGGATTTGCTGGTATTTAAAGATTTACATGAAGATTTGCAGATTTGCTGGGATATAAAGATTTACTAAAGATTTAAGTAAGATTTAATGATTGACATGAGGTTTTTCTAGATTTACACGGATTTACAGAGAATTTAAAGATTTGCACAGATCTACAGATTTGAAGATTTACGTGAAGATTTGCAGATTTGCAGGGATTTAAAGATTTACTAAAGATTTAAGTAAGATTTAATGATTTACATGAGGTTTTTCTAGATTTACACGGATTTACAGATGATTTAAAGATTTGCACAGATCTACAGATTTGAAGATTTACGTGAAGATTTGCAGATTTTCTGGGATTTAAAGATTTACTAAAGATTTAAGTAAGATTTAATGAGATTTACTTGAGATTTTTCAAGATTTACAGAGGATTTAAAGATTTACACGGATTTACAAATTTGAAGATTTACGTGAAGATTTGCAGATTTGCTGCTATTTAAAAATTTACAAAAGATTTAAATAATTTACGCCAGATTACGTGATTTACTAGATTTATACAAAATTTCCAAGATTTGTAAAAGATTTACACAAGATTTACAGATTTACAAGATTTGCAACGGATTTGTAAATCTAAATCTTGGGTGTACGAGATTTTTAGTTTTCTCAAACCCTTCGTAAGTAACTCGGTCCCAGTGCTTAGATTTCCCTGCCCAAAGCTCGAGTAATTGCCTAAAAGTTTTTGTTGTTTATCCTCGGCCACCTATAGACGTTCTTCACCAAGCGAGTGTCGTCACACCAAAACCTTGTGTGCGTCATATCTTGCCTTTTATACAGTTAGACAGATGGTACTGAAAGGTCCTGAAAAAAGTGCGTGAAAGAGCTAGAAAGGCCTCGAAGGCTACCGAAACATCTTGGCCCAAATGACAAAGAGGGTTAGATAGCAGTCTTAAGGAACGCCCATTTTCATTGCTGTACATTTTTTTACATCCTCAAATACGTGAAACACTGCTGTGAAAAGAGCTCATGACGTCAAACTTCGATCAGGCAAAGTTGCTGTTCAAGCAAACCTATCAGAAAGAAACATGGGTTAAAAAAAACCCCCTAAAATGACATGTTTTGCATCTTACTTCATATAGATCTTAAAATTGGTTTTGCTTCAACTGACCGATTCACGGAAAAAGCAGCCCTGTAGGCTTTAAAAGATTGCCAAAACATTTGCGTTTCTGAAGCACGTAGGTGCGCGGATTGAGCGAGCAAGGCGAAAGAGTACGAGTACAAACGTACAAACAAATTGTATGTTTTGAATGACGAGATGCACGGGCGCTTACTATGTGATGAACGAACTGTGAGCACCAATTGCAGTTAGTTTCCGCCAAAATAATCACTACATCGATTTTGTGATGTTCTTCGAAACAAAGAAATTATATGAAGCATGGCCAGCAACATTAAATAACACGGTTTGCACGGTTTTTGTTTTGCAATCGTAAGTAGTTAAAGGCACATGCATCCATGCTTCCCTGTATGACTAAGTTTGGCGACATTTACTTCAAATGTACGTAAATGTTGCCAACACATTCATTTTCTCGTTTTTTTCTTTCGTGCGTGATAATTTTGTGACATTAACTCTAACCTGTCAATATGTTTCAAACGCTATTGTCAAACGGTTCGCATGAAGAATACCGGAAGGATGTATGTCCCTTTAACATATACCCAAGGATGATGAACATGCGCGGTGGCTTTGTGTTGTGCACGGCAAAGTAGTTTATGCATTGCCAAGGGCCGCTGTAGCAGAAATGGCTTCCTTGTGGTTTCTTAGATTTTGCCCAAATGTGACAAACGGAGCAAATACGTAAAACTGAACGTCTCCGAAAATCATGCTTGCACACAATTTCCACGTTTTTAATTTTAAGCCAATCGGACGAACTTGCGAATTGTGTCCAAAAAAAAAACAAGCATACAAACAAAACAGACCCACCACATCTCCAATCCAGTAGAGTATTGAAGCCTGTTCGCTTCGTTCGCTCGGCTGACAATGCACGGGAGCCGAAACGGTTTCAGTAAAATTCAGTAGCATCGACCGAAATGCAAACGGATTCAATTCAGTAACAAGAGAGGCATATTTGTGACACATAAATAAATTTTTCGCACCAATCATTTTCTCAGTAAACCAGCAAGCAGATAAAAAAAAAAAACGTCCAATCGACAGATTTATGATAAGATAGTTCCCAGTCAACATACGTGTGCATATTTTGTTAGAATTACGTCGACGCTACCGTCGAAATCAACATCAAACTATATCACGTTGCGATTTAAAAATTATAAACATGCAAATTATAAAAATGATAAAAATTTGTCAACTCGATTCAATAAATTTAACCCAGCTTACGTGATCAAACTTGATTCAACGGCGATCATTACGTCCACGACAACATCGTCTTGTTTCTTGGAACAAATTACGCAAATTATTCCAGGTTTATGCCGGTAAATCCTTGGGTAGTAGTTGAATCGCAAGACTTCGTCCTGAACTTGTTTCAAAGCTGAGCTTCCGTTATTGAATGAGCCGACTTTCTCCGTTCATGCTTGCCTGAGCCGCGTGTTGCAAAACGCGGGACCTCCTAGATGCTGTCTCACTCTCAAGGAATGGCACTTTTTGAAAGAAGAATTTGAAAAAAAAAAAAAAATGGGAAAAAAAGGGGAAGCTAAATTCTACTTAAGAGCATGGCGGAATTGCCATGCTATCTTCAGCGGAGTGGATGGTGAGGAATTCGCTCAGGGACAAGCCAAAGCCAACGGCAACAACAATCCTTTGGGCTGTTGCCAACGTTACCAGGATGGCGATGGTGTTGCGATGCAGCGTCGGTCGTGGTGATGAGAAGGATGCAGAACTACGGTGGTGGTGGTGGTGGTGACGTCATACTAGCCTGTCTTGCACGTGCACATTGTTGTGGGTTCGTGCAGACCTTGTGTTTATTGCTACGTCCGTTCTTGCAAAGCCCCAGGGGTAATTATGGAGTTTAAGCCAGCCACTCCAAATCACTTAATTTTTTTTACTAATCGACGCATATCATCATACTCTTGCCAAATCACATTGAAAAACCGGGATGAAACGTGTTTTAAGGTGTAAAAAAAAAAAAAAACATTGAAAACACGTAAAACGATAGTTACGATCGTGTTGAAACGCCGGCCATATCGCAGGAGACAGAGTAACGAGAAAACCTGATTTGCATCGCAATGAAAGGAGACGGAAATTATCTAACCTAACAAACCTAACCTAACCAACAAACCTAACCTACCTTACCTAACCTAACCTAACCTACCTAACCTAATCTAAGAAAAAATAACAACAAAAAACGCGGACAGCATAGTTTGGAACATTACTTTCCGTTTTCGCGATGCCAACTTTTCGTGCTACTCTGAATCCCGGAACATGGCCGCCGCTTTACACGGCCGGGCCCACCGTGTTACGTGGTTAAAAAACGTGTTTGGAGAGCTAAAAAACGTCTGTTTACATAACCAAAAAAAACATTTCCCTCCATTTTTGTAACGTGAAATGATAAGAGGATGAAGATTTAGGTCGGTACGCACCAAAATTGAGCGATTTATAGCGTGGTTCGCTTAAACTCCACAAATACCACCCAAGGTAGCTAATAAACAAGCGAACGACCAAATCAACGCTATGGAGCGTCCATAAATTACGTAACTCCAATTTTCGTCTTACGTAACTCCAATTTTCGTCTTTTTACACCGTTCCCCTAACAAACTGTAACACTTCACAATGTAACACTTCACAAGCCCCCCCCCCCTTCCCCCCCACCTTGTAACGTAACGCTCAATTTTGTTGGCATACTTTTATCTTCTTATGTTAGGCCTACCTGAAACAGCAAAGCAACACGAATAAAATGTTTAGTTCACGTGAAATCTTACTGCTGTCTTCAACCATTGGACAAGTAAACAAAATTAAAGCTAGACCTCAACTTTCAAAATTTGTATTCCTAAACAACCAGCGAATTTAATATCTGCATCATTAAAAAAACGTATGATGTGTGTGCGTGCGTGTTTGTACCTCTTCTCCTCTGGAACCAAGACACCTACAAAGATGGGGGTAGGACTAAATGAAACGTATAATTACATTGCGCTTCGGTTAGGCCTATTTTCATAGGTGTAACTTGATTTTATGACCCTCAAATACGCGAAAAAGTCTGTAAAATAACGTTAGTTTTTTTTTCTACCCTCATGGTGTTTGTTCACGACGTCATAGTTTGTTCATGCAAAACTCCCCGAGTGAAGCGGGACGACGCCAACGGAGCGTGCAAATCGAGCGATGTGGCGAGTCAACTCAGTAAAAGTTTTGTTTTGGGCTTTTTGCGTTTACATCAGATCTATTTTGGAATATGCGAGTCCCGTTTGGTCCCCACACTTCATTAGGGACATTGACCATGTCGTGTCGGTTAAGAGGTCGTTCAATAAGTGTCTGTTGGAAACCGTATGGAGATCGTCTAAAGGCTTTAAAGGATGACTCACTGGAACTGCGTAGGCTTAAATCTGACCTCGGGCTTACATACCCGCTTTTGCATAAACTTTGCAGTGTTGATTACAGCCGGTTTTTTTTCTTCATCAACTATGATTGCAGGCACTGGTGGTATTTTTTGCACCTATCCATTGGGTTAAATCCTATTCAGAGTATTTTTAAGTGGGTTATCCCAGTAAATAGTAACCACCAGTTATTTGATGGCGTGGGGATGCAACCAAAATGAGAGTGGAACATGCAAAAATGGGATTGAAGAAACATAAGGTAGTGAAGGATGGACACGTAATGCACCAGACCGTGAAAATTTGGATGATGTAACGGATAGTAGAGCAATGGGAAACGTGAAAATCATTAATGAGAAAATTTATATTATATTATTAATATATTAGTAATATTTGAACGTTCCCTAGGGTGACGAGCATCTCTCTCACTGTGTAGTTTGGCTCGTTTTATTTTGCCGTGAACCAACAAATTCGCATGGGAATTGAATTGAGTTGGATTTATTTTGAACCTGGGCCCTAGGCAGTACGCCCTATAGTTATCTAGACACACGCTAGTGTGTCGCCGCCAAGTAACAGTAGATCATCCCATTGTAGACATCCGATTGTTAAAAATTGATTGTCAATGATAAAATTCAAATTCACTGCGGCCTGGAAACACCTGTTCTCGTGAGATCCTCGAAGTTAAGCAGCATTGGGCTGGATTGATACTTGGGTGGGTGACCGCCTGGGAATCTAGCTGTTGCAGACATAGGGCCTTAGGGCTTCGGGCAGATGAGCAGGAGTGGTTAACGCTCGTTAAACCCTTTAACCCTTTTTCAAATTCAATGATAAAAAAGCGGCTCACTAGCAGATATGTGTCTGTTAACTGTAAGCAACTGAAAGCATATTTTGGCATGTTGAGGATAAATCCCAATGCGATAGAAATGTTTCAAATTGTGGAAAATGTAAGGGGAAGGGTCAGAGATTATGAAAAACTAAAATTTAAAGGGTGAGTGTCCACCAATCGTAGAGAAAAAGATGCGTCAATAACGTTGTTATTGTCTAACTAGCTAGCTAGCTGGCTAGCTAATAAGATTTTTCCCATGTTAAATCCCACAGACTTTTTGCTCATGGCTAGCGCAAAGTTGAGAAGGCCTACGTACCTGAACTGCACACGGATGCATGGTGATCTGAGGATTGTCCTTTTGTTGGTTTGGGGGTTCTAGGGGTCAGGACAAATGCGTGGGAGTGTTTTGAAATTCGCCACCGGCGAATTTAAATTTCGTTTCTTTTCCAAGTTGCAACCAAAGATTTTAAGCAACAATGGCTTGAACAATCAAGACTGGTCCTTAGATTTATTGTAAAAGCCTGGACGAACTAAAAACTGAACTGTAACGAAGGAAAAAATAAAGAAACATTAACGTTGCCGTGGATTGCGTAAGAGTAAAGGATGCACGTTAGATGATGGTTACGCAACAATACGAGCATACACGAGCTAATGGGTTTTTTAATAACCCACATATAAAATGCTTCGCGTTCTGCTGTTTTAGTAACAGTGACCTTCGGGGGTTTCTGCGTGACTAAATGTGAACGAAATCTTGAAAAATTAAGGGGAAGGTGCAGGGATAAACAAAACAACTGAAGGGATGCGCTGATTGAGTGAGCGAAGCGAACGAAATCAGCGATTGTTAGCTAGTGTGTGCAAAAATAGGATTGAAGCATCTTAAACAGACGGTGTAACCTTATGTACGTTCACAGTCCTATGAAAGTTTTGATATCTACCCAAAACCAAAACTGGTAGAAAAACCCGCCAAGTTTCCAAAAACGGTCGGCCTTTGAAGGTAGTGATATCATTCCACCAGGGAAAGGCCGCCAAGGTTAATCCTATTAGCCAAGTTAATCGCACCGAATAATACTTTGGACATTAAATGACCGCTAGTAGCAATCTTTTAGTTTTCATTTAACTTTCGAACTATTAGTATTAGTATTAATCAACTTGTCTAATAGGATTAACCTTGGCGGCCTTTCCCTGGTGGAATGATATCACAACCTTCAAAGGCCAACCGTTTTTTAGAAACTTGGCGGGTTTTTTTTTTACCAGTTTTGGTTTTGGGTGGGTACGGTAGTACGGTATAAGTTTTCATGGGACAATAACCTTGCAACAGTGCTCACGATTTTGAAACTCAAGCCGGATTGTTGCAATGAAGTTGACAACAAGGGGGGGTAACAATATCATATTTCCGTGCTAGTTAGTTGGGTTTGGGGCTGTGCCGTTGTGTGTTTTTAAAATTTTATTTTGTACCTATCGTGTTTGATGCAACAAGCCGTATATCAGTGACGTAGTAACAATCTTTCACTCCAAAAAAAAAAAGCATTTCGCTTGAATCTTAAATCTTCATCCATCGTGTTCATTTAATCTGTTCATTTCTTAAGCCGCCTCATCGAGAGCTACCCTCGGATGGGAGCGTTGTCATTGAAGTATGCTGAACTGAAGCCCAATGCAGCCTCTATGGACTACTAGGCCTAACATGGATGGCCTACCCATACCTCATGATTGTGCGATGGTAAACAAAATTTGATGAAAAATGAAGACTGGAAACCAATCCGCCAAAGCAAAGGTGGAGATCCAAATTCCGAGAAATGGTTTGTTGGTTGGTACGTAAGTAAATCCTACAAACATCGCTACTATACCACCAGAACGTGTTAAAAACTTTAATTTTGAGAAATTCTTTGTCCACAACGGACCACATCTGGTTATGCCTGAAACTCCCAAGTCCACATCTGACCACCACCATGCTATTTTGGAACAGTTCCAGTACCAGGTTAAGAAATTTCTCGGCTGTGGCGGTGGGGGACATGTGTACTTGGCTTACGATGTGCGCAAGAAGCACCGACAGGTTGCCGTGAAGGTCGTCAGGCAAAATAATCCTCTAGGCGAAGGAGAATGGCGGTATTGGGCCCGACTGCACCATCCAAACATGATCCACTTACTAGAAAAGTTCGAAGTGGATGGCGATCGCTATTACATCATGGAGTTTGCAGCCAACGGCACTCTCTTTGAATGGTTGAAGCGCAACAAGGCCAAGGATGGGTTACCAAAGACCAACGAGCAGCGAGGAAGGCGTTGGGTTCGACAGTTGTTAGAAGCCATGCGGTACTGTCATCATCAGGGACTTTACCACTTTGACATCAAGTCCAGCAATATTCTTCTCGACAGTAACCTGAACATCAAGTTGAGTGACTTTGGGACCATGAAGTCAATGGAAGATGACAATGTGAGACACAATGGCTGCCGGTTTTATCGTCCTCCCGAAGTTCTGCGCAGTGTTCGGCTTAAGGGTCCAGAAAGCTTTGAAGCCGTTGACGTCTGGGCAATGGGGGCTACTCTTCTGCGTGTTTTTTCTGGTGGTAAGCTCATCTCGTATAAAGAATTTGCCAATTGTGACAGCGAAAACAAGGTCGACATTCTACGCAATATTCGCAATAACATCGATAAAGTTCCAACTATCCCGCTAGCAATTGAGGGTGTCCGTGAGTTGCTCGTTCAGATGCTCCAAATAGACCCACGGCGACGGCCATCTTGTTCGCAGGCCCTCAAGTGTCCCTGGTTGACAACCCTATCTAGGAAACCGTCCAGGAGCATGACTCCACAAACAACGATGGGAGACATTCGCGTAAAATCAGCTTCTGCTGGCCCAGGTCCCAGCGTTCGAGAAATTGGCATATCAGAACAGCGCAAGAGTTCGGATTTACTTCTTGCCCAAGGAAGCACTGTGTCAGGACTTGCTCTAGGGGAAAAAATAAAACGGCAAAAGTCTGGATTGACAACTCCAGCACAACAGCAAGAGCTAGAGTGGAAAAATTCCATTCCGGTCCTACAGCCTGCACTAGCCCCAAACAGCCCCGGAACAGCCAAATCCAAAGCAAAGCCTTCACAGGTGAGAAACACGGCAGCTTTGGGTGGAGAACCGTATGATGGCACTGGACGTGAACACGTCCGGCATCGCAAGAAGGGAACCAGTTCAAAATTAGCAAATAACCCCTCTCACACTGCGAATGCGGAAATCAAAGGCGGTCGCCAGTCCCACAGGATGAAACATGAAGGTGGTGCGAGGCCTAAAATGAGTGATGCAGCAGCACAGAAAGATGTCCACGCCGATTCTTCGTCCAGTGGATTAGATCCAGTGGGGGCTCCAATGGGGTATGTTGTGAATTCCGCCCGTGTTGCTCATGGCCCAGTTCAGTTACAGACACACGTGCACCAATCTAAGGGTTCCATGTTGAATGAGAAGATGATTAGTCACGTGATGCCAGCAATGACGGCGTTGCTGTACTCCAACTCCCAAGACAGTCACTTGACGTCTTCAGCCCATGGCAACACCGCTAGTGATCACCAAAACGCAAACCCTCCGACGTCAGACACTGAAACCTTGCGTTTTAACGAGATGGTGGCATGGGTGCTTAGCACAATGGGGGCAGCCTCGTCTGGTTTTGGTTCCATATCATCAATAGAGCCAAGTAGTTGTGCAACCTTGATGCTTCCAACTCCCGACGCGGGTTCCGATAGTCCTAAGGCACAGGGTAGTCGTTCGACTGTCAAGAGCTTCGTGCAGAAGTCGTCGATGATAACAGAAAACCCATCGTACATCACAAAGACACATGTCCAGCTGCACGTGATGGAAGGACGTCACGAAGAACGTGTAACGTCAGCAACGTCTCCACATGTCGGGTCTCAGATGGTTCAGCAATCGCGTCTTCTCGCAACTCCGGTGGTAGTCCGCAAGAAGAAGTCGAGGACCCGGGAAAAGAGTCGGAAGCGGTCATCATCACGGACACATCGTCACGCCAAGGCGGAATCGGCAAGTAAGGATCTCGGGGACACGACCACGGATCAGGAGAATGCGGACCAGGAAAGACCTCGACCCCCGTCTGCCGGCAAAACGCGACGCCGCAAGAAAACACCTCGGCCTTCTGAAACAATCGAACGGCCCCACCTTAATGACGCCTAAGAAAGAACGCAAACGGGTTTTCTGGACCGACAGCAATGGGACCACAGGTTTTTGCTAACAGTGTTTCATCCTCAAGTGGGCTTAATTAAAGAAATGCGTCGTTATTAGCGGTTGCCGTGGTGGTGATTCGAACATTTTTTCTAACTTGCGACACGTTGCCATTCATTCGTCAATGACTAACACGTGGAACTCGCTCTTAGTATTTTACGCACAAAACAATTTAAAAAAAAAATACGACAGAAGTGAAATCAAATTAAAAGAGTGTAAATAAAAAAAAAAAAACTTAATTAACCCACTTGTATGGTGAACGCTTCTTCGAGACCGATGCGTGTGAAGACAAACAGTTAAAACAACCAGATATCAAGGTGACCACCCACTATTTGGTAACACTCAAATATTTTAGCTGTTTTGTTTTCTTTATTTTGGCTGTTTTGTTATTAATTGCCGTTAGCATTTCGTATTTAGTTAATTTTTGGGGGAGCAAGACAGGCAATAAACCAACCGCAAAAGAAACTGTATACAAGTGTGTTTCGCCTTTGTCGTATTTGTCGGGATAGATAGGTATAGGGATGCGCACAGGCTCCGAGAGGGCTAACTTTTTACTGGGGACCTTTTTATCCCTCTTTTGCGGGACTTAACCATTTCTACCCCTCTTTGCACCACTTTCTTAGCCGTTATTGTCCTTTTTTTTGCCTTTTTTCTGCTCTTTTAAACCACCACTTCACCAAAGAAGGGCACTTTTTTCAGAAAAAAGGGGCACTGTCCCATGAGGGCAGGGGCTACAGCCCCCCCCCCCCACCCCCACCCCCCGTGTGGGGACGTCCCTGGTGAGGTAAATTGGATTAACAGCTCCTTAAACACACTGGGGTAACCCGGGCAAGACCCCGAAAAGTTGGCAGCAACATTTTGCAAAAGCGACAGTTTTTAGACTAATTCCAATTAGAAAATTTCTCAAAATTGGTTTTTTAAGCAGCACAAAAATGCTAAACCTTGAGTGGTTTTACAGATCTCCTGGGAACTTAAAATCAACTCTTTCCCTCGGTAGACCCCTTCGTAACCCCCTTCTGAATTAAAATTTGTTTGCCCCCCCCCCCCCAAAAAAAAATTCCTGGATACTCCACTGTTGTCAGTGCCGCAAATATGGGTGGTGCAAAGGGGGCAAGGCAGCCGGGCCCGGGAGACAGGGGGTTTCAAAATTCACCGGTTGGTGGCCCAAATTAGACAAAATTCACAACAGTTTTGGTTGAGGTTGGGAGTCACAATTTGCCCCTAAATTTCTTTACTTGTTAAGAAGGGGCCCAACATTTTGTTCTTGAACCCCTCTCTGGAAAAAAACTATCTGCGACACTGACTGTTGTCTACATGATTTATCTAAAACCATACATCAGAAAGTTAACTAGAGACCTTATCTTACTACTTCCAAGCCTACGCGCGGCCCTAGCGATAGCTGCGGCTACTAATACCTCTGGTAATTCTTTGCCACCATGCTGCTTCGAAGGCAAAGCATTATCAGAGGTATTAGTAGCCGCAACTATCGCCAGGGCCCCGCGTACGCTTGGATGAGGTGGGATGCGATACCTATAGTTTCCGATATATGCTAAAACTATATATAAGGCCCGTATTCCGAACATCACTTTTAAGGTTCAAGGAAGCCTTGAAGAAGCTTAAAAATAGTTATGGTACTCAGAACCAGAATAGCTTTCAAGTCTTGTTGTTCGTGTTTTCAACAAATCGGGATGTGATAGCTAAACCATTTAGGCTTAGGTAATGGATGTCGATGTTACGAGTTTTCTGTGTTATTTTTCGTAGTTTACAACTGCGATAGTCCTTAACACAAAACTGAATTCTATGCGATTATTTATTGATCACGTACCAAATATACCAAACCTGGAAAAACCCTTGAGGGGAAAAACATAAATGACGTCACTGTAAATTCTGCCCTTTTTCAACACCTCCCCCCCCCCCCCTTCTTCCCCTCTGGGTCCTTCATCTCCTCTGTCACAATGTTTACAACACTAGAAACTTAAACTACAAACGTTCAATCTCACCCCCCCCCTGCTATTACAAAATAGAGGGAAATCGGCAGTGATGGTGATGCAGACGGTGGTTGGCAGTCACTGTAACAACCAATCCAAACAAAACAATGAAAGCGAGTAGGGCGAGCATGTTCTTTCTTAAACAGCATCAACGAAGAAGGTGAGCATGTTCATTCCTTGCACGGCAGCAATGAAAGGCCGAGTGGTAAGCGGGGCCCTTACAACGAAGTGGTCAAACAAAACTCCAACCCACAAGCACGGAGCAGGAGCACTGCAGTACAAGCCTGTCAGCCAGGGTAGCCTTCAATCAATGAACCAACTCGTTAAGCACAACTGTGGCTGATAGATATATACAGAGAATAATTTTTCTTCAATCGGGGAAGGGCGGCCGTTGTCGTTAGTCCCAGGCCCAAAAACTTTAATATGGGGGCCCCAAGCGCGGGTAGAAAAAAAAATAAATAAATAATGGCAAATGGTGACGGTCGACTTTCAAACGGGGTCCCTACCGGATTCATCGCCGGATTCGTCGAGCTGTATCCGACAAAAACTAATCGAAAGGTTATGCTTAAAAAAATTCAAGAACAAAATCTAGTTTACCATTGTATTACGCGATTTGAAATTTGCACATCTGGAATAAATTACTGCTAATTAGTTGTGATTTGTCGCTGTGAACGAGGGCTAACCACGACGATTCTGATTGGTTCCCATCGGTGTCCCCTAGTAACCAAACGGCCATAACCAACAGAAAGGGGTAGATAATTATGTAGTGCAGGAAAACCAGCCTTGCGTCAAAAAACTTTTTTTCATAAAATTGTAAACATCAATGAAAATGATGTAAGAAAGACTAATTTGGGCTTCTTATTACCCTAATAAGTTGTGTTTAGTATCCGTAAAACTAATTCATGTAAAAAAATATTAACGAATTTATATGCACTGAGAACTAAACGAAGAATTATCACTATCTATTCAGATTATCATTCAGCATTGAAAACAAACCCAGTAACATTGAAACAAATCCATAACATGAATGTGAGCATGTTACTTATTTTGAATAGTTATCACGTCGATCATCTTGATGTGTCCAAAATTTCCTTTTTTTTGTCTTTGCTAAATAACTAAAACATTTAGAGTTACGACGCTAATATCACCAGTAAAAAAACCGACGACACCTTCGAATTGGTAAACTGAAACGTTAAAAAACGTTAAAAAAGTTTGGCCAAGTCGTCGCGGAAAAAAACCGGAAATGAGTCCCTATTGGCCGATAAAATTGTGAAGAACAAACAACCATTAAAAAAGGCTATTTCAGGTTTGCAATAATGATTACAGGATTTAAAGCTGAATATATAGACGGGTCATAACTTTTTATTTAACACACCTATATTTTTAGTCTTTTGAGTGCATGTGTCGGAAAACTAGGGTCTGCCGTTATTTCAGTTTTCCACTGAAACTGTAGCTTTTTGCCTTTTAACGTGGGGGTGGGGGGGGGGGGCGGTCATAATCGGTTTTAATGTCACGACTAGGGGCACAGATTCATCGTTGGTCTAGGTAATTTTAGAAGTTTTTCAACCCTATATTATTGAACTCAATCGAGTTCAATCGTTGAAGAAAAACTACGTTGAAGATAAGAAAATGCGTCCATTTTCGTTGTACTTACAAGGAGTTCACCTCAAGTTTAAGGTGCACCTATACAGGGCCCCTAGTCGGGGTAGAGGGGCCCGTTGTTGTAGTTTTCCCAGGCCCCTAACCTGGATGTGTGGGCAGTGGGTAACCAATGTCAGTTACGTAGTAACAATCAGTTGGCGAGTCGGTAACAAAAACAAAATTACGACATATGTTGACGGAAAGCTATGGGCATTCAAGATCTAGACCCAACAACCGTCAAAGCGACGACAAGATGTAGTGCGACAACACTGCTTCCTACGAGACCGGTGCATGGTACGATGGGATGAGCCAGTTTAGTTACAATTAGTGAAATCGTAGTGGTTTGTTAGCTTTCTCTTTTTTTGCTTCAACAATTTTTTTTCTCCAAGTGTTTTCTTTTAGTTGAGTGATTTTGAAAATTTATGTATAATTGTGTATCAATTTAGGGCAGTGACGCACTAGTCTTCCAAAAAGAATTCTGAGTATTTTATTTTGAATATTTTTGTAGTCTTCTTAATTCTGTTGTGTGGACAAATCCATATTCCGTAAATTAAGTACGATTTCACCCAGGCATCCAAAAATGTTTTTATTCGTCTGGTTTATTCGCTAACTAAGAAGGTATTTGAAATTGTTATTCCTCGTTATGGTAGGTCCAGTGATCCCGTTACTGCCAAAACTGCGTGGTAGTCTTTCACGGTTTCCGCACTACCTCAGAGCGTCGTCAGAGAACTACTGACCATACGGGCAAACGGGAAATTTCCCACCGAGGATACGTGAAAGTGACCAGATACGGTTATTGACTCCTTGAGGCGCTGTGTGGCAAGTTGTCGATTATAAGTGCAGTATGAACTTCGAATTAGTAGTTCAGCATAAGCTGGATGCTTTGTATTTGTAGCGCGTTTGTATTGATATAATTCTACAATTGTTTGAATTACTGTGGCTGAGAATTATTCTCTGTGGCGCTTAGAAACCGGTCGTGATTGATCTTCGGGGGGGGGGCTTAGTTTTTTTTTTGTATTCTCTCCAAGGGGATTTTAAATTTTTAGGCTCGTCAAGTGGGGGTCACACATAAAAAACACTGACGAAACTATAGAGGAAAACTAATTTTTGGACCTCAAAAGTGACATTTTCAGCAGCCAAAAATTTGTAAAAACTGAGAATGTGGGGGAAGGGGGAGGGCATGCGCTCCAAACCCCCCCCCCCCCCACGAACGTTTTTATAGAATTTTGACGATATTTCTAGTGTCATTTTTTCTGAACGTTAAAAATTAGGCTGTGTGGATTTTTACCTAATTATATGTGTTGAAAAATACCCTTCGTGCTGGGAAGAGTCCAATCGTGTATCATTTCGTAGCAACAGGCATTTCAACGAACTTACGAAGGCATTTTATTTCTCAGCCAAGGCCAACTGAGGTAGAAATTACGAGTTTTGCCTCCCGACTCTACGCCGGTTCTCGCGCGTGCTGGGAAGTTAAAGCCTCTTACCATCGATTTTGTGTTGGTAAATCAACTTGCCTGGAGCCAGGAGCTGAAACCTGCTGCTTCTCTCCCGGACGGCCTTGTGCATACGGTGAAATACAAAGTGAGTTACAACGTGGGTATCTCGTGGCGTTTATTCGTTTCTGACGCTAATGACGTTAGGCGGTGGTTGGGGGGGTTTGCCAGTAAGCCGTTTTTCAGAGTGACGCGTCTTTTTTCTGGCCCACCTGAGTTCGTGACATTATGAAGGCAGTATTTGTGACTGCATGCTCAACTTTTAGCCTCAAAAAGAGCTTTTTAGCCCTCTTTTTGTTCTACCACCTATACTTGTTTCTCCGATTACGCTCGTAAGTTGTTTGTTGTTTATTCTAGTGAATAACGTCATTGAATTTGTTGTGACGTCACGATGTTTTGAAGGGCGAGGCCAACTCTGATTGGGCAAGGTCCAAATGTTATTGAAAAGCTTGGACCGGGAAAGTATATTTTAAAAATGAAAAATTGTGGGAGCAGCCGAGGTCGTTGATGTTTGAGGATATTTCAACACGATCGTCAGCTGCAGGGCTCTCCACCCTGATTCACCACAGATATAAATAGTTAATTTTCTTGCATCAAGACTTAACTTCCGGTCGGTTCTTGGCAGGAACCTGCCTCTAGGAAGAGTTATTGTGTTTTCTGGGTTGGACAAAAGGGGTTTGGCTGAAATCTTTCTTGTTCTGTGGTTGCGAGTGGCAGGTATTTAGGTAGCAAACGGTTGGTGATTGAAAAAAAAGAGAAAAAAACTTTAAAAGCAGGAAATTAACTTCCCGTGTTTCGAAAGTTGTTACGCAACTTGGCTCAGTGTTGTGTTGTGCTTTGGCAGGTACAGTAATTTTAAAGGGATTAGGGTGATTTGCAGTTGTCGAGGCACTTGAAGGGAACCTGTATGGTAAACTCCCGTTTCGCCAAATGCCATTTTAACAAAAAAAAAAAAAAAAAAAACGAGCAGATTAAAAGCTTTTGTCTAAAGGGCAAATCACGTTTACGCCAAATCCCGTCACGCCAAAACTAATTTGACAAAATTTTACGTACACGAAATTTAATACCTTATTTCTATGTAATGGGGAAACATTTGACAGAGACAAGCAGTGGTTGAATAAGACCAATTTATTTATTTACGTTTCGAAAACTGGCAATACAGACGGAAAAAACATGTACTTAAATTTTGTTTAGAATGCTTGGTCGTCACTAGGTCAATGCCAAGGTTCTCTTTTAAGAATAGTTAGTTATACTTTTAACATGAATTGTAACATGAATTCCCGTTTTGCTGCATCCCGTTTCGCAGAATCAAAATATTCTTCAAAGATATAACATTGCGGAAGTGAAAGAGGCTTGCCTAATTGGAAGGAACTTGTGATTCCTGATGTTATGTGTTTAGCCGCAGCGAGCGCCGCAGCGCGAATTTGAAAAAAATTATTCTGCAAAACGGGTGTTTGCCTATAAATGTCTGATCATTGCACGGGAATCCGGTTTTAAATTTTTATGTGCCTAAACTTTCGTGTCTGGTATTTAGCGTAACGGGATTTTGCGAAACGGGATTCGCCCTTTCGGCAAAAGCTTTTAATCTGCTTTCTTTTTGGGGAAACGGGATTTGGCAAAACGGGATGTAACCATCTGTATGTTCCTCTTCCACGGAACGACTCAGCGAAAAACGAATATGGTGTAAAGTCATTGTCAGTTTTAGCATGAGTTTATAGATTGGGTTGCGATTAGTTCTATAGAAACCTTCTATACGGACAGAGAGGGTGTTTTAATTTTTATTTCACAGATGGCGTCTGGTGGGCACCACCAATTCTACAATCTACATGCGACTATGGCGCTTTGGGACCAACACAATAGGGCAGTGATATGACATGACGTAGTATTATTGTATATATCTCTATGGTTGGAGCCAGTTACTGGGTTAGCTGCAAGCGCACTGGTGGGGGAAAAGAAGAGCGTCTTACTGAAGCCAATGCTATTAGACTGGATTTCTTAGGCCTATAACGCGCGATTTTTGTCTTTATTTTCCAATTACAACCTAAGCAGCATAAGGGATTGGAGAAAACGGTTTTATTAAGCCTATGAAATTCACTCTCAAAGCACTGGCTTGACTAGAAGTGCCGTTATTTAACCCACCATTTCAATCTAGTGCCCCTTGCAGGTATCACTCTTGTAGCCATATGACGTCACTTCACGCTGCTCTATAGAGCAGTGACAAAACGTCATATATAACTATACTGGAGCCAACAATAGGGCTAGCTACAAGGTGCACAGGATCAACATGGAGGGGAAATACAAGGACGTCTTACTGAAACCAATGTTATTACAGCGGATTTCTTAGGCCTAAAACGCGCGATTTTTTCGATTTGTTAGCTGAAATTTTTAGCAAGTGGAATCTTCTATTTTCCGATTTACAACCCCACAGTATAAGGGATCGGCGAAAACAACGTCTTTTAGGCCTAAGAAATTCGGTCTCACAGCGCTGGCTTGACTAGAAGTGCCGTTGTTTTTTACCTCCACTTTGATCTAGTGCCCCTTGCAGTTATCTCTCCTCGTAGCCAATATGGCGCCATTGTCACTGCTCTGTATGACGTCACACAAGTGTGGTGGATTCTGGGAATTACAGTTTCAGACAAGGGGGGAGGCGGAGGTCACACATGTACCGGAATAACTATCAAAACGACGGGATATAGAGCAAAACAAAAAAAAGTTATCAGAAATTCGGACAAATTTGGACTAATTTCATGAATTTCACGAATAAAAATCGCCGAATTTGCCCAAATTGCCGCCCATCGGTAACGGAAGGAGAGGGGCTTCGACGTTTGTGACATTATTTTCGGGAAGAGGGGGGTTGCAACGGTTGTGACGGGGGAAGGGAGCCAAACAATTGCCGGTCGCGCCATCCAATAGGATGTAAGTACACTACTGATCAGACCCCTAACGAGAGTCGAAAATTCTCAGAGACCATAGCTCATCCCAATATATACACTCGTGGTGCTAGGCGTATAACTTAAGTTTACGATTACTCGGCCGAACGACAGATGATGTCGTACACTAATTTATTTTCTAATCCTCAATAATTTTTGCCAAGTGCCCAGTGCTCCGCAGGGCAGTGCTTTGCTGCTCCACTTATACAATTTGTATGTACGTAGAAACCTGTGTGATTTATGCACAGTGCTCCACACGCGGCAGTGTTTCGCCGCTCCACTTAATATGTGATTTCAACCCAGTGTACCGCAGGGCAGTGCTTTGTTATTCCACTTATGAGATTTATACGTTCGTAGAAACCTACGTTTTATGTAGGCATTTCATCTCCGAATCTTTTTAGTAGGTAGCCAACACGCCACCAGCGAGCATTAGCTCTTGTAGGGTGAGGGCACAAACGGCGTATTGACTCAATAAGCCAATCATCTTCGAACTCGTATTAATGAAAACAAAATATAAGCTGCCAAAAACCATGTTAAAATGAAAAGATAGCTAGAAATATTTTTTTCTTCCCCTCCCCCGAGTTCTTTTAACTTTCGGGGGAGGGGATGGGGCTATTACTTCTCAGCGAAAGTAGCCACCTTCACCCCCCCCCCTTCCTTCCTGGGGTCCGGTGTCATGGACGATGTCAAGCATAACTAATCTCAATTTGTATGAGAGACTGGGCTAGTTGTCCGTCTGCGAATGAAATTGTACGTACGACATTTGGTTCAATAAAAATCCAATACTGTCAATATTCCGGTTCGATAAATGCATCGGTTGAAAATAACGTGAAACCGTAAAATTATCTCTTTTGTAAAAATTAACTCTTTCGTTTCAATTCATTCAGTCCCAGGACCTACTCTGGGGAGGTCTTTTTTTTTTTGAATCCAGGTTGGCAACGCGATTGGATATGGCGTCCTCTGGGTCCAGACAATCAGCTGTTTTCGCTCGATTCTCGTGAAACTCATTTTCCGTCCTTAAACTTAATTTTTTTTTACCGTTTTTTTTTTTTTTTTTGCGTGGACGTACGTTCCTGGTACGTACTAAATGAGTAGGGTCGTTCGTTTGTGTGCACTTTCAAAAGCACCCCCTTGAATATTGTGGAGGGCTTTCCTGACTTACGCACCATTGTTACAGAAAAGCTTGAACGTATTTAAATTTCTCTGCTTGTCATCTTTGGTAGTCGGATTTTTAGTTGTGGGCCCTAGGCCGTACTCCCTTCAACACTGTACATCGTACAGTACACCATGGTCGTTCATTTCATTTTTTTCCCAGAAGCCGTGGTCCTAAACCGTACGCTCCTAAGTACAAATGCTAAAAATAACCAATCCAAACCAACGAAATCAACACAAACACCCAAACCACAACCACAAATCTCAACTGCAAATCCCCGCTACAAATCCATACCACAAAAACCAACCACAAATCCCTGTATCACTGTACCACTGAATCACTAACCACTATTGCCACTTGCTATCTGAGCCACCGTGACGCACTGCTCCTTGAATACGTCATCACCATCCACTGCGACACACAGCACACCACAACACGACACATGGTTGTTAAAAAAAAAACATATGTCACATGGTTGTTATTTTTTTATTTTTTTTTATTTACAGAGCGTAACGGCCTAAAACACCATGAGCTCTCTCTAAAACTACTTAAAACTACTTAACTACATGGTTGTTGACTACTTTAACAACAATCTCATCTAATAATGTAGGTATGAGGTGATTTTTCTCAAACAGGGTAATAAAACCATGCAACTCACTGCCCTTATTAGAAGTTACGCCGCCTCTTTATCATTAACAATCAATCTTTTAACAATAGGATTGCCCTTAACAATTAGAAAAGACTCGCTTCTCGTTGTTGTTTGGATTTTGGCCCATTTTGTCACCCTGATAGTTCCTCAACTCCATGTCCGATTCCAGATTTTTTTTTTTTGATAAACCTTGTCCAGACTCCCGTGTTCCTGCATGCAAAGTTTGGTTTGGATAGTCCTTGGTGTTTTCGCGTAATGCGCGGTCTAAGATTACATTGGAGTGTCTTCATAACTGAGCTTCGCTCGGCCTTTGGCCTTGCTCCGTTCCTATTGTGTGCGCAGCGTATCTTGAGTCCTGCAAGTATTTTATGAGCGGCTACGTCTTCCTGGATGGGGCGGCTTTAATCGACGGCCGCCATTGTTTTTGTAACCATCTTGGATATCAACAAGGCACTCTGCTACCAAAAACGTACAATCGATTCATCTGTGTTCGTTTTGCGGCGAACTCAAGATAGGCCGCGGACACTATAATAAGCTATTCTACCGACTTCAGACGTTTAATGCCACCCGTGGTCGCATGAGGAAAAACACTCAATAGATTACGAACGGAATGTATTGCATAATGTTGACCAACCAAAAGTGTACGCCACAATGCAAATAACTGGCAACGCAGTAAAAAAATGTTCGGTCGATTCCACCTCCTGTACGAATAACACAAAGAGAGAGGGACACTTTCATTTCATTTGGCAAGTTCAGCTTCACGTGGCAGCATATCCAAGGATTGAAGATTTAAAAGATGGGGAACCCGCCCCATCCTCAAACCTACTTTCTCCCCAAGTTCACATAGACCATTGGTTGATAATGAACCTATTTCTCTTTGACCACTGACATTGTCTACCACCGGCAACTTTTTATGGTAAGCTCTCTAGACAAATCATCAGCAATTTCATTTCCCGAAGTCCCACATGTCCAGGGATCCAAGAAATAGGAATATTCCTCCCATGCATCCTATAATGAAAAAATTTCATACCAATATCGATGACTATGGGAGATGAAAAATCCAATTCTCTGAAATATCGATTCAGAAATAAGATCGCTGATTGCATATCTGAACGAAGCACAACTCGACGTGCCGGAAGTTCCAAACAAATGTCCAGTGCTACCCAAAGAACGATATTTTTTGGTAGGACAAGAAGCGCCAATAGCCCATATTTTACGCAATAAAACTTAACTTCCGGCTCAGGCCAAAGATTAAACGAAGGAGGCTTCCATATTGCATGTAGGAGGCAGCCATGCCAGAGGAAGTGACGTAATAGGTCACGTCTTCGCAATCTTAGTTTTTCAGATAAAACGGAAACGGAAACTCATAAAAAAAAAACTGAATCTCCGTGTATTAAAGTCTGCTTTTTTACTAAAGTAAATGCTTTTTTCGTCGTTTAACAATGTAAACAGAGAGCTTTTATTTTTTAAAACGCCGTTGTTTGTAAATCCACTAGTCACGTGCTTCCTCGCAGTACTCTGATTGGCTGTCCGCGCTGCTTTGGCGGAAACGAATCCTATGACATCACACCACGGTGGACTCGGTGGGCGCCTTCGGTAAATACTAATCCAAACTCAACCACCTGGAAGCAATTTGGTACCGTTAACACACAGAATAATCATGAGCAAACAGCCTTCGCTCTGCCTCCAGACTTGATGAGTTTGGTTGAGTTTAGCTTGGGGTTTTCGAAGGCCCTGAGTGTGCTTCTAAAGCGTTCGAAAGACAATACTACCGGAAGTCGGCAATGAACCATCTTCTCTAGTTTCTCCATCTTTGGTGCCACCAATATTGCTGGCAATTCCACCATTAAAACAGAAGGAGCCAATAAAGGATGCATCAGTCCCTTTCAACAATGTGTCGTGGACGTTGGAACGAAGATATCACCACGTGATGGAGGTGGCCATTAGGGCTTTGTTGTCGGCAATTTTCTTTATGCTGGAGTGCCGTTCTTGAGTTAATTTCGTGAAAAAGGGTTAGTTTTCATGAAACACTTCTTGGTACACTGTTTGGTGCGTATTATGCTCTCGATCTTGGGTAATGTTGAAGAAGACGCGCGGAGCCTAAAAACGAAAATATAATCTCTATAAACGCTAATTCTTACCTTATAATAACAATCAGTGTTTCTTCTTTATTGACATTTATTGAAAATTAGTAATTGTTGCCGTCAAATTGTTCTAACTGGATTGTTTTCCCGGCTGTGCTACCGTCCTTCGTGAAGCGTTGCGTGTCCGCCATTATTACAGACTGATTCGAGGCAAGAGTCACCAGGAGAGAGTAATCACTAAGTCAACCGCTGCACTAGTAACGTTTATGTGGTTTGATGTGCTTCGAGCCACATCTGACCTAAACCTAAACCGACCTAACCTAACCTAACCTAACGAATAATAACACCTACAACACTATAACATGTTGAAAAAAGTGTAAAAGGGTAAAAATCTGTTTTGACGAAACGTCAAAACAGCGGCAAAAATCGATTAGGCACGCCAGGGGAGTGATGTCAAACAACAACCAGCATCCTTCGCTATGCATAATGGCGGACACGCGACGCTTCGCTAACGATGTAAACACGCCGGTAAAAAAATACGGATTTGAACGTTTTTTAACAATCTAAATGAAAACCAATTGTAACACATGCCAGAATAAACATCGATTGTTGCAAAATGGTAAGAGTTAACACCTTTAGAGATAATATATTCGTGTATATGATCCGCGCGTCATCTTCAACATTTCCCGATCTTGGGAAAGTGCCTATGAGTCTACCTTTAAATCGGCTACATACCATACGATGGACATTGGTTCAAATTTTGCTATGTTGGTGGCGGAAGTCTCTGGGCGGATAGCCTAGTTATCCGGGTCCCTGACAAATGCATTCACGCCATCCAAATACGGTACTCGATGGGAACCCGTATCGTTCAAGAATGTAAAATGAAAAGTTGGAACCTCAGGTGCACATGAGGACAACTTTAGCCCTCCGTCGAATTGAAACCTTCCGCATCGTCCTAGAGTAAGTATTAAGACCTGAATAGTTGGCGGAATAAGACATCGTTGACTTTTGTAATAGAATCATGGGCAATTACGTAGTTTGTCTGAACCACACTAAATCACTCAATTTTTTTACTAACCGACACAAAATTTCATCCTCTGACCATTTCACGTTAAAAAACCGTGGGGAAAATGTGTCTTTAACTTCTGAAAAAAAAAATTGTAAAAACAGGTAAAACGAAAACGGCCGTGTTAAAGCGCTGGCCATCTTGCAGGATACGGAGTAGCAAGAAAACCTAATTTACAGCGCAACGAAAGGAGACGGAAATTACTTTTCTTCCGCGACACCACAACAAAAACATACCTAACCCAACCTAACCTAACAACAATTGTAGCAAAACCACAACTCGACACAAACCTAAACGGATATCCTAACCTTATACCTAACCTAACTTAACCACAGGGCTCGTCACAAAATACGTATAGGCCATCATGACAAAAAAAAAAAAACCACAACTACAACAATATTGTGTTGTGGGTTTTTTTTTTCGTGTGTGTGTCTTGCCGGCCTGCTCGTATTTTGTGACTAGCCCCTGTAAACTTAACCTAACAACAATAACAACAAAACGACAAGAAACTGACTATAGCGAAAAAGAGAAAAAAAAAGGGAAAAAAGCATGAGAGATTTTCGGAACATTACTTTCCGGTTTTTTTTTTTGAAATCACCTTTTCCCGCTACTCTGCATCTTAGAACATGGCCGACGCTCTGCCGGGACTATAGATTGTTACGTGTTTTCAAACGTTTTACATGTTTTTAAAACGTGTTTGGGAAACTTCGAACACATTCCCTAGGACATTATGGTGTGAAATGGGTCGAGGATGACGATCTGCGTCGGTAAGTACCAAAATTGAGTGATTTAGCTTGGCTCGGATAAACTACTTCGTTGGGTTTTTAATAGAATCTTGAGTGTACGGATTGGGGCGAGTTTGGATCTGTGAAATCCGTCTAGGGACACGTAAGGCGCTTAGCATTTTAGTTCACAAGAGTGGCGTCTGGACAGTGCTACACGAGGCCTTCAATGGCTTAAGGCGCTATGGGACCGTTACGTAAGAGGAATGGATTGGAGTAACAGTTTCGTACGGGGGATTTGGGGGGGGGGGGTGGCAGTAAATTTCGAAGTCACACATACATTGTAATATAAAAATGATGGGATAAGAGAAAAAAAATCATCATCAGAAATAAGGATAAATTCGGACTAATTTCATGAATTTCACACAAAAAAATTGCCGTATATCCCAAATTGTTACCATCGTCATCGGTAACGATAGGGGAGAGGGGGGGGTTGACGTTTGTGCAATAATTTTCTGGTAAGGGCGTGGGGGGGTTGCAAAGGTTGTGACAAAGTGTGACGGGGAAAAGAGACAAAAAATGGCAAAATTTGCCTGACGTCATTTGTGTGTAGCCCCATTACTATGCATGCAAAAATAACGGTGGCGCCATCCAGTTGGATGTAAATACACTACTGATCTGGCCCATGCGACACAAATGCAATAAGAATGTACTCGAGCATAGCCGAGACGACGTTGAATGAGCGAGCTAAGCAAGTGACTCAGCTGTAGTCTACATCATTAAAAATGCACGGTGTGCGTGTGTGTACCTCTACTCCTCTTGAACTAAGGCACCTACGAAGATGAGTAGCGACAAATGGAAGAAAATTAAATAAGCTTCGGGCGTTAACAGCTCCGTTAACTGCTCATGACGTCAGACAAACTAATCAGAAAGAAAATCAACTAAACCATAAGAAGCTTGGGTCAACGCCAACAGAGTGAGTAAAGCGAACGATATGGCTAGTATGTTTATGTGAACTTGACTGAAGGTAGCAAAAATCGTGTCGCACAACAGAACAGCCACTCTACACGAAAATCGCGTTTGCAACATTTGTTTAGGTTTGAGTGAGTATAACAAAACGTGTATGAAGCACGTATGAAAGTCAACAAGCGTATGAAAGTCTATTCACGAAGTTGAACAACGCCGGTGGAGCCAGCTAAGTGGTTAGTGAAAATCAACAAATCCCCCCCCCCCCCCCAGTTGTATTTGGCTGTCCACAGACAACTAACGATAATCGTTCGTGCGTTGATTGCAATTTTTTCCTCGTAATTTAATCCCTTCACGTGACTTAATTTTGTTTTCAATTTAGCTTATGGTCTTTAAGTTGGTTTTTTTTTCACGATATTCTTCGATGATGAACCCCAGGAGGAAGTAACTAATCATCCTAATTTCTTTTCTTACGATTGACAACATTGGGCAACGGAGAAAAGCAGGGTCTTAATTCCCAATTGCGTCACCCAGTGGCGTTGTCACGGCCTTTCTGCCAATGAGATTAGGGGATTTCGCCAGGTTTCGAGAGGTAATGCATAATTTAATATGGCTTCTGCTGGTGGGAGTTAAGAAACCTTTCTAGCGACGACGTATAAAGCCATCTTCGCAGTTTGGGTTGCTTCATTTGGTGGTGTGGAGGTGTTTTTGTTGATACCACGATGTGGTTTTTGCTTTTAGCGTGGGTGGTGACAACCAAAGTGTACAAGAAATCGGCCCCGAATGGAAAACTGACTGTCTACGTCGGCAAAAGAGATTTTGTGGATTATTTGGATCATGTGGACCCAATTGATGGAGTTGTGGTGGTTGATTCGGATTATCTCAAAGGACGTAAGGTATTTTTTGGTGTTTTTAAAGTGAATCTCGGGAGGGGATGGGAAAAAGCCGTGTAAAAAATCGAAGAAAAAAAAAAGCCTGAGGAAAGAAACCTAGGAAAAAAAGCCCCAGAGAAAAAGCATTTGTAGTAAAACTCAATCCCTGCCAGGTAAAATTCCAGTCAAGGTAGCTGACCTAATCTAAACTAAATAATAATAATAACAACAGCGTGATAAAACAACAAAAACTACGACAATAATTTTTCTCCTGGTTTTTTTTTCTGTGCTTCACTTCCACCTTTATTTTCTTAGTTTTTTTTTCATCCACCTTTCTTTCGATTCTCATTTTCCGTGCATATTAACTTGTGTCGTATAACGAGAATAATTTTAATTCGAGCATGCAATGTGTGTACAAGCACCACTCTGTTTTTGTTTTGGTTGTTTTTTTATGGGGGGGGGCGGGTTTTAGGTGGGTGTTCGGTTGTCAGTTTTGGTTGAGTCTCCGCGGTCTGGTGAAAAATGTGGGGGCAGCCGATTTGGGCAACATGTCACTACTAAATGGGGCTAAACTGGTCAAAAATAATGGAACCAACCAAATGTTTGGCCAAATAAAGTAGTGATATAACAGCCAAAATGGCCGCCATCAAGTTTAAGTGTGTCGTCCTAATACCGATCATTTAGACTAAACCTGATATACCCTAACAGATTACAATCAAGCTTCAGATGGTGATCCGGTCATAAACTTGGTGGCATACATTACAGTGCAGATATCACTACTTTACATGGCGAAAATTCGGTTGGTTCTGTTGCACTTTATGGGTGTTTGTATGATATGTATTGCTCGACTGAGCGGCATGACGTCATTGTAAGTTATACCCAACCTATGGGCTCACGAGAGCAGGTACTGGCGCCGTTCCGCAAACGGAATGCGACATCGTCTACGTCATATACGCAAACGTTACGTACATGCGTCAACTTGTTTTGTTGTTTTGCAGGTTGTCTTCTACAGAATTGTTGATAGGAGACGCAGGATAGAATACAATAATAATTCAGGGGGCGCACCGGGGAGAGGGTGTTAACCCCCCCCCCCCCCCCCATGACTCGAAATTATAAGTTAAATTTGAATCAGTAGCATTTCCCAACCCCGGTGAGGAGACCCTTCCTTGGAAGGTACGAGCCGCTGCCGGAGACGTACTACTCACCACAGTAGTTCCTAAGGTGAACTCCCGTTTCGCCAAATCCCGTTTTGCGAAAAAAAAAAGCAAACGTAACGTAACGCAACGCACGTAACGTAACGCAACGTAACGAAATCCCGTTACGCCGCAACGAATTTGACAAAATGTTACGTACACGAAATTTAATACCTTATTTCTACGTCATGGGGATTTACACGGCAAACATTTAACAGAGACAAGCAGTGGTAGAATAAGACCAGTAGATTTATTAGCGTTTTGAAAATTGGCAATACAGACGGAAAAACGTGTACTTTAAATATTGTTTAGAATGCTTGGTCGTCACTACGTCAATGCCAAGGTAGGTTCTCTTTTAGGAATAGTTAGTTGTACACGTGATGGTTATCCTTTCCCAAACGGGAATTCCCGTTTTGCAAAATACCGCTCCGCTGAGAATCAGAAATATTCTTCAAAAATTTAACATTGCAGAAGTTATAGATGCATGCCTAAGTGGAAGGAATTTGTGATTGTAGCTGTTTCTGATGTTAGGTGTTTAGCCGTAGGAAGGGTGATAAAATTTGGAAAAAAAATTATGCTGCAAAACGGGATTCTGCAAAACGGGATGTCTGATCGTTACACGGGAATTATGTTTTAAATTTCGCGTGCCTAAAATTTCGTGAACGGTATTTGCCGTAACGGGAGTTGTCAAAACGGGATTTGTCCTGTAGGCAAAAGCTTTTAATCTGCATTCTTTTTGGCGAAACGGAATTTGGCAAAACGCATCGTAGCCATTCCTAAAAGCACCATGAATTTTGTAATCCCTCATAATAATGTCACCGATGAAGCATCTGACTCACCGACTCCAGGAGGCGGTTTTTCCTCTGAATCTGTCGACTAAATATGGCGGACCTGTAGTTGTTTTTTCGCTAGGATTATTTACGTGAACGTTAACAAAGGGCAGAGAATGTTGCCACACACAGCGTCCCCACAAAGCGAAAACAAGTAACAAGCCACTCGACTAGTGGTAACAGACGGTATTTATCGGCCAGTGTATCTTAAAACTGCTCAGCAACTCCCTTGGCAACGCAAGTATAATGGTGAGCATACCATGGTGAGCATTATGTTTTCAAAACAATGGGCTACTTTTGTGACATTGGCCGCCGCTTTGGTCTTCAACCAACTCTCTTCAAATTCGCTGACGTCACGTCCGGTGGCTGCTTTGGTGGAATTGGCTGCTAAGTTGTTGGGCAGTGTTGACGGATTTTTTTTAAATCTAGAGGTATTGATCACTCAGATCTAGAGGTGTTGATCACTTTTTGGGTGAAATTTGGGATGGAAAATAACTGGGGGGAAATGTTGGGGGAATTCTTGGATTGCATGTGTCGATTTTTTTTTAAGTAGCAAACTGTACGTATTGTCTCATTAGCAGTGTCAAAAGATTATTAGTAAGATTGGCCCGACCTCGAGCTTTACCGATGTTTGCAGTATCGGCGGAAAACGAGATCGGTAGATAAAAGTCTGATAAATCGGTAAAAAAACAAATCGAATATATTTTCACTTCTCGTCGACCGAACTGGGCGTTTGGATAAACCGTTTTGAAGATTTTGTCGCCAACATTCAATGGTCGTAACCCCAAGTAGCTGTCTCTCACTGTTGAGAAGTTACAAGACCAAATGTTAAATTTTACTGAAGGTTTTGTGTTTTAAAATTATTTTAGGTATATGCAATATTATTTTAAACCAATATTAAAAAAAATATTATGTGCATTTAGGCCTATGCTTTATTTATGCAATTATTTCAAAAGTAATTTTTAATTTTTTATAAATACCTACTTCGGTGTTACAGTTTTCGGTTAATTGGGAAATGGGATCTGTTATCGTGATTTGCTGTCGGTAATCGGGATCGGGATTGGGATTTGACATCAGCAAGTTGGGTGTAATGATCGTCGGGTGGAAAAATGCTGATCGGCCCAACCTTAATACTAATTAGTTGTTGTCATGGTGATTTTTTTGTTTGCGGTCTTTACGCAAGTTGGCAAATCAGAAAACCAAGTTTCACTTTTATGAGTTTCGTTTTCAATTTCGCCTTGGGAGTAATGTATGGACAACTTTTTTTTTTTCCGTAGGGATATTAAAACAAAATATTTTTAAGGATTTTCGAAGTAAGCAGCGCAGTGATTCGGGGGCAAATAATTGCAAGGATCTGGCGACACTGCGTGTTAGGTGAATTTAGCAAACTGCTCTGTGTTTATTTCTGTTAGGCTACTTACATAAGCATTTGTTTCACCCCAAAGTTATTTCTACCCTGTATCCAACCTGGCTACTTCGTGTTTTGACGCCTATTAAGCGACAATCTGCGAACGCTGGCGCAAGTTTTTCGGTCTAGACTCATTTGGCTGGGTCAGACTTAGACGCAACATGCTCGTTTTGTGACGTAACGCTTTTCTTCTTCAGTTCGACTCGAGCCTTGATTGTTTACGTCGGTACAAAGAGGTGAAAATAAAAAAATGTAAAAAAAAACATCTGCCCGTTTACAACAGCGTCCTTTTTTTAAAAAATTCCCAAACCTTTTTCTGTGCTCAACTCGTAAAAACCGCATCTTTTTAAAACAAGAGTCCAAATCGGGTTGCGATGTTCGTCCGAAGATTTTACGTTCTCAAACGCCCTTAACTCACATCCTGTTGGGTTTTTTTACAACTTTTTTTTTTTTTACGCTGTAAACCCTCTGGGTTATAAATACTCCATTCGGAATGTCAATCACTTCCTTTTCTGACACATATAGGGCTCCTCTTTATCACTCGAGAGGCTGGCGGAATGTTTTTTTTGTTTGAGCTCATTCTGCTCGACGTGTTCGAATGGCGCCTCGGTTGGCTGTCGTGGTGACGTCATCCCATCCGGAGAACAGTCTTGTTCGAGGGGGGTCCTACAAGCTAATTCTAAAATCTTGTACGATTTCTGATTTCGCATCTGCAAATCTGTGTGAAATCTAAAACTCCAAGCAAAATCAACGAATCTGTAAATCCTTGAAATTTGCCAAATACCGAAAATACAGCCGAATATTAACTTGCTGAATAACGAATACGCAACTTGCCAAAACCGAATATATAACCGAATAGTTAAACTACCTAATACCGAATATTCGGGCACCAAATAATTGACGTATTCGGCCGAATACCGAATTATTCTGCCTTGTGCCGAATAGGCCGAATACCAAATTACTCTGCCGTGTGCCGAATTGTGACCGAATAGGCGTTTTAAGAAATTTTGGGTGCTGAAAGGGTCACTTTTGAGGTCGAAAAAAATACTTTTTCGTTTAGTTTTGTCTGATTTGTGGTGTTTTTTGTGACCCTCTTGGCGGGGCTAAAAAAAATGTCTTCCCCCTCCCCGAAGATAAATAATGACAGGTCCCATACCACAATATTTTAATCCTACTTTCCTGTCCACCAAGTAGCAGCAACATCAGCTGTGGTGTAGTGTGCGGGGTTAGGAGTGCTTTTATGCTTTGTTTACCTCCGAAAAATAATGGTAGGCCCAAACTATAAAACTGAACCAAAATTCAAACATGTCTCTCTTCTTGATTTACCGCTGCATCCTATAGCTTTAGCAGCTGGTCAATCGTAAGTGTTCATCTTAAGCTAGAATTCGTTTGCTTTAGGTGACGGCAGAGTTCAAAGAAATTACTTAGAAAAAAAAACCCCCATAGTGTGTTGAATTAGTACGAGGCGCGTAATTGAGTTCTAAATCTCGCAATTACTCGGCCGAGCGAGAGATGCTTTAATGCATTAGTTTAATTTATATCTTCACAGGACTGAACCCTACATGGTTTCTGCCCAGTGCTCCACTGTGAAGTGCTTTGATGATCCACATACGATCCCCAGTGCCTCGCAGCTACCCGTGTACCAAGGGCGAAGGGGGGAAAATGCAGGGAGACGCAGTCCAGTGTAGTTCGGCCCCAATTTACTAGCTAAAAATATAAAGAGACTAATATAAAGAAGTCGGCCAGATAAGGTGGCATCATCAAACGTTATATATATATATATATATATATATATATGGGTCTGCAATTGTTGACTATATTTTGACTATATTAACTATAAATTGTTTGTTTTTGCTTTACTCGTGTTTTCTTTGAGATTGATTTATATATTTCACTCCTCTTTGTATTCTGCTTTTATTGCCCTTTTCATAAATTTGTTTCGTATATATATATAATTATATATATATATCGATGCCTTTTTTGTTTATATTTTATTTCGATGTGTTTGTTGTTGTTCTTTTGGCGCCTAACCTTTGATTCTGTGTGCAAAAGTGCTAGTT
>JAHWFP010092874.1:0-10027 GCA_023313725.1 Lithobius niger | reverse complement strand
CCGGCGATGTTACAAGCACCTACCCCGTCGTAGCATCCGCCGTTACACTTTAATACTTAACATTATGCTTACGAAACCTCAACGTAAAATGCCCATTTTCAAACTATTAATTGTAGAGTTAAAATATTACGTAAACCCCCTTTTATTCTTAACTCAGGATTTAGCTGCAATTAATGTCACTCCACCTGGTGGCAGCGCGTACCGTGAAAATTAGTACTTCTTAGCATATTTAAATGGATAGGATATTTTTGCTCCGTTCCCTACATCGGGCCGTAGCCATGACTGTGCCTTGATAAACCAACAAATCACCAAAAGTATTATTTTAAACAAGACCGAAGTCTACCTGATGTCGGGGATGTTACAAGCACCTCAGCCGTCGTAGCATCCGCCGTTACAATTTGGTGGCAGCGGTGGGATCAACACGTGCTGTTCTCAACAAGCGTTTCCTCCCTGCCATGCTACCGTACCGTCATTACCGTTAAGAACCCTTCAACCCTATGTCCGCAACTCAGCCCAAATAGTTGCCCGTGACTTCGCTACAATAGTCACCCCATCCGACGTCCGTACTGAAGTCAAAAACAGAACTTTCCCCGCCCCAACGTCCGCAACCGACCCGGGAGCCGAGAAGTGAAAGCCGCAGCTTTACCGTGAGAGGAAATCTGCCCCCTGCCGTTTAGATGCAAGCATCTTACCGCCGCCGGTGAGGAGGATCCGCCCATGCCGTGCCGGGACCAGGAGCTCCGTGGCCGCAACTAGTGAATTGTCGACACCCCATCCACAGTTCCAGTGAAGTAGACGATCTACTTGGATTATTTTGTGCAAGCCTTCTTCAATCAGTGGTGGAGGACTGGACCAGGACTAGACTGACCGCTCAGTGATTGAGTATTTTGGGTAAGTGTACACGAGATATGCTGTAGGCCGCCAAGCCTAGTGTTATAATTAGATGCATTTTTTTTAAATGGTTTAGTTGTTCATATACCAAAGCTAGGAAGGTCTTAAAGGTGTATTTATGTATGTCTTACTGGATTTGGGAAAGTCGTTTTAGTTTTAAACTCACTTTGCCCTTTTTAACGTAAATTAATTGCGGCTGCTTTTAATTTGTAAATTTCACGTATACAAGCTGTATTTTGAAATCGTAAACGTAAAACCTCAACATGTCGGACCTAAACTTAGACGACGTTATCAAAGATATCCAATATAAGGATTTAAAGAAAGCCTGTACCAAATTAGGCTTAACTGTCACAGAAACTCGACAAGAAACTGATCGTGTTGCAAAATGCATTAGACGAACATCGATACGAGTTACAAGAACCAAGCCAAGTGCTGTGGGTGGTTGGGGGTTTAATATGCTCGAAACCGGAAGTTCGCGCGGTCGGGCAGGAGAGTTGCGGGGGATGGTTGGCTGAGGGCCTCGAGAACAATGGAAAGTGGGAGGAGAAGTCGGTTGAACAAAGGGACTGGGTGCACAGCCGTTTGAAGGAGTAAAGACATGTAAAGATGCGCCTGTTTTGAGTTTTACTCAATTGAACATTGGGAAATAGGCCTTTACTTTGAATTATTGACTATGGAATGAATATTTACATGTTTGCAACGTGAATAGGCTCTTGTTAAAGCTTAATACTTGGCTTTAGGTATGCAGAGAGCACTGCTATTAAATTTTATAAGCTTTAACTGGAAACTGCAGTGTTACACACCACAACTAGTTTTGGCTGGGGAGGGGGGCAAAAAGGGGGATTCGAAGTTTTTGCACAGTTTGACTTTCGGATTGGGTTGGAACAGATCTTTTATAAACATCTTTTGGTTTTTAATAGTAGTACAAGCTAGGGGCAACATTCGGAAGGTCTCAGTCGGTTCAGAGGAGAACTAAAACATATATACACTGAAAATTCGTGTCCGGTAGAATGCCAATGTCGACTACGTTGGACATATGGTAGCATTTCTGGGGGCAAAAGAGTATAATAAAAGCATAAATGCGGTTAAATAAACTAGCTCAGTTGGTTTCTACGTTGCATTAAGTTAATTGGAACGTTTAACGTTTTAATTTGGAAGTCAAAATTGATCGTTGTGGAAATTTGGATTGCGGCCGACAAACACAATAAAAAATATCACACTTCAAATTGTTGTCTGTACATGAAATCGAGGTTTAGTACCTTCGCAGAGGAAGCCCCTCCTAAAATGCAACTAAGCTAGTGTGTTTGGGCTTTTTGCCCTAAAAGGAAAAGGATAAAATAAAAATACATATGTACAGAGTTCAATAATGGCGGCCATGATGAAGGAGCGCTGTTGTTGGTTTTAGCGATTTTCAATTGTAGATTTGAAGACCTTCTAGGTGGAAAGTCCGGATTTGGGTTTCCCCAAGAGGCTTGTATTTAGACAGGCTATTGATGTTGAAAATTTGGGACGATTTGGTCCATTATTGCAAAAACGGCGAGATTGTCACCATCGAGGCATTTTGGGTGCCTCAAGAAAAAAAATTTCAAATTTTTGAAAAACGAGCGTTTTTCGACGGCACTCTTTACATCACACCTAAATTTTAAGTGCCACTATCAACGTCTCCCTTTGTGGGAGAATATTAACAAAGATTGTAACGACACTAATTAAATATTCATTAGGAATATTCTACGGGGGGTTGCAGCTTGTTCTTTATAAAAAACTATCTGTCTTACCTCTGAGTGCCAACCCTTCCGAATGTCAATCCAGTAGCAGTCGCCACTTGGCCAGTAGACCTTACAAAGCACTCGCCATTTCATAATTTTTACTCGCCACATACCAAATACGTCTTTTATGATGAAAGATTTCTCTAATTTATGCATTAACAAAATTGTGCAATTTTCTTAAACTCCATTATTAATGCAGAAAGTCCAGGAATGTAGCCCTTATAAATCTGAGCATAACGCCGCAAACCGTTCGTCTCTAACTTGTACGGTTCCAGAGATATCCCCGTTTTAGTGGCATGCTCTGTAGCTAGTCGCCGATTTGGCGAGTAAGGCTAAATTTCAAGTCGCCAACTGTTGATTTCTACTTGGCGAGTGGCGACCGACATTGGGAAGGGTTGCTGAGTGCAAAAGGCTAACACTGTCGTTAAAAGGTTGCTAGTTTTTATCCATAACACCTCCCAGCGTGGCATTGTTATGTTTAAGTTATGGGTCTTATCTCAAAATCCTTCAGTGTCAATTTGAACATGCAAACAAGTTGTTTGGTAACCTTAAACCATTCTAGTGGGAGCAGTTTAACAGTAAATAGAGCTGGTCATTTACGGGGTACCCATAGTATTCGATTTTACAACAACTATCGCAGTCTACGTTAATTGAAATGCTGCGGAGGGTTACTATAGCAGTCGTCCCAAATAAAAAAAACGACTAGACTTGAGCAGAGGCAGAATCCGTACGGGATATATTACCAGAGCAATAGGTGGCCTCATTTACTTGTTACAACGAAACAAAACCCTTAACTTTGTACTTTGATTCAAACTAGTGTGTTTCTTGATAAAATGTCTTGCCCCATTTTCAAACACTTGTACGATTTTCCTGCACCAGCAGCGCGGACAGTGTTTAGTTAATGGCTGCAAAAATAGTGTTTTTAACTTGTAACTTTTAATTTACTAAAAGATTTTCTAAGCCACAAAACGTTAGTCCCCCGAAAATACAAAACGGCAAAGTTAATATTTTTGTAAACTGTGTAATAATAATTTTTGTAAAGGATCCCCGGGGTAGGAAAAAGTATCCCACAGTCTATCTCATTTTTAGTTTAAAATGAATGAAACCCAGTCTATCTCATTCTAAAATTGAATGAAAGTAACTTGAGATGGATATCTCCACAAAGTGATGCTCAATATGGTTTTATTTTGTATTACTTATTGCATGGCATGGCAGTCTTGATTTTTGCATATCTTGTGTGCACTAACCTTTCTGTTTTTAGCTTTTATTCGGAGTTCGATGGAACCCTGAATAAAATCCTCGCTATGGGGGCGTGTAATGTAGGCTTGCCGAAAAAACTATTGGAGAGGATACATGACTCCAAAGATCAAAAAACTCGTGGAACATTTTTTTTTCTTAAGCGCTTCAAAAGGCCATAAAGACCTCGGTCTTTAACCCTCAGCCAAATCTTTAATAATGGACAGAAACGGCCCATCTTTGAACTGTTTAATAGCCAAACACATTGTCTAAGTCTTCAAGAAGCCAAACTTCAAGAATTCCATCCTGAACTTTCATAATCGCCATTTGAAAACAACTTCAAAATTACCGCAGCGCTCCTTCATCATGGCCGCCATTATTGTAAATTCGTATCTTGTATTCTCGATTTTCATTACTTTTATTTTAGGGCAAAAATCCCAAAGACATTAGCTTAGTGTTTATTAGGAGGGGCTCCCTCTACGAAGGTACTTAACCTCATATTTAATTGTACAGACAACTTTGTAAGTGAGATATTTTTTTTATTGTTTTGAACTGCAGTAACTTTTATGAAAAATTTCCACCACGATGTTACCTGTCCTTTAACTTTAAAGTTATGTATCCAAATTAACTTACATGCGTTATAGCATTCATTGAGCTAGTTTATTTATCCTTTTTATACTTTATTTAATAATCTTTTGCCCCCAAACGCTACCATTACTCCGAACTAATTCGACATCGGCAATCACCGGACACGAAATTTTGTGTATATATGTTTTGAATCTCTACTAAAACTCCGACTGGACCCATCCGAATGTTTCTACTAGCTTGTCCTTCAATTAAAAACCAAAAGATACTTGTAAAGATCTGTTCCCAAAGCAATCCGAAGTCAAACTGTGCCAAAAAAAATCCGAATCCTCAATCCCCCCCTCCCCCAGCCAAAACTAGTTGTGGTGTATAACACTGCAGTTTTCAGTTAAAGCTTGTAAAATTTAATAGTAATGCTTTATGTATTACCCAAGCCAAATTACTAAGCTTTAACCAGAGCCTACTCGCGTTGCAAACATGTAAATATTCATTCCATAGTCAGTATTTCAAATGCAAGGCCTATTTCCCAAAGTTCACTTGAGTAAAACTCAACAGGCCTATCTTTACATGTCCCTACTCCTTCAAACGGCTCTGCACCAAACTCCTTTGTCAAACCGACTTCTCCTCCCACTTTCCATTGTTCTCAAGGCCCTCAGCCAATCAGACCCCCGCAGCTCTCCTGCCCGTCCGCGCGAACTTCCAGTTCATAGCATAAAAACCCCCCTGCCCAAAGCTCAGTCAGCACAGCTCACAGATATCTCAAGCTAGAAGGGGCACGCCGGTCGGGAGTGGAGATGTCACGTCTGTGGTTGCCATGCCAGGCAAAATGGTAGTAGTTGTAAGTCTGATGCAGGGCTAGTGACAATTTTTCTCAGCAGACGGCATATTGACTAGCGCATGCCGATCTCTGGTGACAGAAAGTGGAACAATGTACTGGACTATCCACTGCTAGCTCAGTTTGCTTACATAATGACTCGGCCATCCTCAATACAGAATCAGTCAGCCATTTCCAATAAGTTGTTGTCAACATATGTTCCACTTTCTCTCAGCAGAGGTCTCAGTATGTGCTAGCCAATCTGTCCTCTGCTGAGACAAATGGTAAAACAGGCCAAGCAAGCTACACTAGAAAAATTTACTGTGCAAAAGTGGGTCTTAGTACCATGATTCTGTAAAGTGGGTTTTTGAACATAAGGTTCATAGTCCTTATTGCCTTGTAGAACATGATTGTGCAACCTCAGCGCATTGAGATACTGGCTTTTGAGCTTTATTAATAATTTTACAAAAATTAATTTTTAAATTCAATAATTCGTCGCGGTAAGGTTGTACCAAAGTTTCGAACATGGGGGAAGGTAGCCATGGTTGGTAGTTAAGTGCTAATATCTTAAACAGGATGGTACGATATCAGCGCAAGCTGCAAATAACTCTTACTTTTAGTCCATTATTGAATATTTTGTGTATTTATGGTAAGCCCTTACCATTGCGCTGAAAGTGTACCAAGAAGTTTTGAGCTGATAAACCATGTTTCCTACTAGAAGAACACCTCTAAACCCGATTTAGTATGATACAACATCGGCCGGCCAGTATAAGCCATGGGAATATGGAATATTTCACTGAGTTACATTTTTAAAAAGGGGGAGGGCAACTTTAGAAAATTTTTCTGGGGGAATGGAGGGCTTTTAATTTAAAATGTTGTACAGGGTATCTTACCTTGACCAGTAGATGCTATCAAAAAATTATATTTAAAATCCGAGACGTCAACTATCAGAACACCCTTGTTTCTGCCCGACTCTTACAGACAATGACTCTTAAGTGTAAACTGTTATGTAGCCCTTTTAGCTTTTATACTTCGTTTAAACAGTTAAATTAATCCACCGTTGGTGGCAGTGTAATTACCGGTAGCATTAAGGTTAGGCCTAGAATAGGACACCGACGCTCCATCCCCCAAGCCGGGACTGTAGCCCATGCTGTGTTTATTGTCGTAATAACCACAAAACCTGATGCTAAGAAGTACTCGTCAACCAATGATGTCGGGGGCGCTACAAGCACCTCAGCCGTCGTAGCGTCCGCCGCTACACAGATATCTGTAATTGAATTACAGATATCTGTAACTCATTTAAAGATATCTATAAATACGTGCTATTTATAGATATCTGTAATTTAATTACAGATATCTCTAAGTCAATTACAGATATCTCTAATTCAATTACATATATCTGTAATTCATTTAAAGATATCTGCAATTCATTTAAAGGTATCTGTAAATGAATTACAGATATATTTAAATAAATTGCAGATATCTTTAAATGCGTTACAGATATCTGTAATTGAATTACAGATATCTGTAATTGAATTACAGATATCTGTAATTGAATTAGAGATATCTCTAATTCTGCAATAAATGACGGAATGGCTTGCCATACTCCCCCCCCCCTCCCATTTTCACCCTATGAGTTCAGTGGGGCGAGTTCTTGCAGACAATTTGTAGACACCGAATTACATGTCGCAGACACTTCAAGAAAATTCTACCACGGGGTCGGAGTTTTTGTCGTTATTCTTTTCTTAGACCTGCATGTGACTAGAAGCAGCATCCTGGGACGTGCCGTGAACCCTGCCTATAGACAAACTACGTCGCTCCGCGAAGTTTCCTTCTGTACCCCTTGAGAGTGGGTAGAGGGGCATATTGAACCACTACAAGAAGTGCCGTGCCGATGGGTGACGTGAAAAAGGGGAAGCTTCCGTCCGGCGAATGATCAACACCTACAGTTTACAAGCGTGATGTACCCGTTAGTTGGGCATGTACATTGTGATGGTTGGGTTTGATGTGCCGAGTGGGGGAATTAGAATCGTGCCATAAGATGCGGACCTACAGACATAATTGGGGGGAGGGGAGGAGTATTCTCCTGATGGTCGGTGAGGCAGTCCTGGGTTGGTGACTGCTCAGGTCTGGTTTTGGTGCACCTTGCAGTAGTTTTTAAGTTAGACTGAGACAGAGAGATACGAGAAAGGTTTGATGCAAGAGCGTCTGTAAGCATTACCTTAAAAGAATAAACAAGATTATCTAGAGCAAGTGTTACCAGTTTGACAACTATTCAAAAACAATGTGGCCGTTTTTTATGCCATTTTTAACCTCCCTCCCCCGTGTGGTTTTCTGTAGACAGATCTTGGACCCCCCCCCAAAAAAAAAACAAATGGCTCATAGCCACACACCTCCCCTCCACGTACTTAAAAAAATTATACCTTAACGAGTTTTCGAAAAATGCGATACCACTTCATATAAAATTGGTGTTATTGTGTCGTAGCAAATTTGGTGAATTGATAGTGTTTGACATGAGAAACCCAACAAGGTACCCCCATACTCCACTTTCGCGTTTAATAAACGTATCTGTTTGATTCATCGTGCGAAATATTTTCACCAATGTTTCGGGCAGCTGCAATGGCAGCTAGACTAAACTTCATCCAAGATTTGTAACCAAGACGGAAAGTACAAAATTGTAACCTAATACGTTTATTAATACGTAGGCCATCGCTGCATCGAATTATCCCAGTGAAGCACTTGGCATTTTAGCCGCACACTATTTAATTGAATTTAGTACGAGTGAGGGAAATGCAGTCTTATGTTGTTGAAGATTTCTGTGATAAGCCACGGTGTTTTTCACCACTATGCGGAAAATTCAGTTCGGTTGACTGGGGCTGAGACGTTAAGGTGATATAGTAACAATACAAGAAGAATTTGTGAGGCTAACTGAGATGCTCTGCATACAGACTCTTGTATGGCAAATCACCATTCCATTGGAGGTAAGGGCTTTCCCTTTAATGCAATAGCCACGTGGTTTACTTGGAAACCCTCCCCTCCCCCCATTGGTGACAGAAAGCACACCTCACCCCCACCCGACCACGTGGTTTTTTAATGACCCCTAATTACCATAGAAGAGCTGATTAACCAAGTAGTTATGTAATGCCTTCCGTGCAAGTTTAAGTTTTATTTTTATTTTCGGGCCATATGCGTGAGGTAGGTAGCCTTGTGCCAATGGAACCTACTTTACAAAACAAAATAGACTACACCACCTTAAAAAAAGGCCTACTGAAAAGATTGCAGTTTGGTTTTGCACGCAACCAAACAAGCTTTTCCAAACGACTCACTTAGTAAAAGTATTGAATAAACGATGCGCGCATTAAAAATAGGTAGCCTATAATCCAGAAAAGGGATGTTTCTAATTACGACAGGTTTTTGCTAAGCTACATATTCAAAAAAAAAACTCCAAGAGTAGGCCTACAACTACTTAATCACTTCACAGAAAGGGGTTAGCAACTCAATTTGCCAATAAAAGCCACCACTTAATTCACTTGACTTACCATAAATTACAGCTAAGCCGGTTTCATGCAGGTATCGAGCTCTCCTGTGTTTGAACATCCAAATCGTCATTACGGTAAATGTTAGCAAAATTACATAAACAAGGATGTTCAGACTGTCTATTCGGTGGCTTTGCTTAGCCTTTTCGTCCAATCTGATGTCCGAAGGGGCACTAGCTTTCGTCACATCTACTTGCCATAGTAACATAAATAACATTACTAAACAGGCTGCCATCGGCAACCTTGTGGGGCGTCCAAACTGAGAACACATTTCGTTTGCCGCCGTCGACAACTCGTCCTCACCCTTGCCTGCTTATTTTCGTTTAAATCCCATCTACACAACACACAAAAAGCACAATTAATAAACGAATGAATACTCGTCACAAAATAGCCTAAAGACATTTCCCTAATAAATAAAAAATACAATTTAAAATAATATTGTTAATAAGCTTACCGGCGGTAACAACGTAACAAACATACGAGTTAGACATAATATATTCTTACACTCCTGCAACACGATTAAATCATAGAGTTAGATAGATTGTGGCGCTGTTCAAAGCCGTCTACAGTAAAGGCCGTATCAAATAAGACCAAAAAAGGCGACTAAAATCAACGATTGACACAGAAACAAGCGCAAGTTTGCTAGGTACTGCCATCTCTACAGCATATGGCGAAATTTCTAATTAACTCACGATGATTCTAAATTCTGCCAACCGATGACGCAACTTGGCAAACTTGTCGCGTCGGTATTTATGTCGCCTTCTAGCGGAGCATTGTGGAAAACAAAACTGATACGACCTTTCGGAAGTTCCACAACAGATATATATATATATATATATATATATATATATATATAAAATATTCTAAACGCAGTCCTAGACGAAACGGCCAACGGATTTTCTATATGAGGTTTTGGCTAGTTTTCATTCAAATTTTAGAATAGCCACAATGCCTTTTCAATTCTGTATTTTCGTATTTTTCAGTAATAATGACGTATTTGCTCCCCAAATCAATCCTCGAAGCAGACGACACTTGGGTGTTTCGAAGCTAAATTTAGCGCCACAGTTGTTAGCATTCCTTAGATACTCATGTTGTTAACCCACAACCCAGCACTGACCACTACTAGCGTTAGAGTGCCATACTTGTACTGATACATACCAAGGGCGTCGATTTTTCTAAAAGTTGTGGGGGGGGGGGGG
>JAHWFP010092871.1:53009-106766 GCA_023313725.1 Lithobius niger | reverse complement strand
GTACTACAATTTTAATTCTAAGGATTGATTGCCAGAACGAATCCATCTACACTGTAACAAGCTTCATTTATAAGCAGATACACTGTCACGCACTAAGTATTTTATAGGATTCGTGTAACATAAACGATACTTCTTCCGCCTTTGTGTCATAACGCTACAGAAATTTGCCAGAATACGTAAAATAAATAAGTACTCTAAAGAAGCAGGATTCGGCAGTGATGTACCATAAATTGCTTCAATTTCTCGGAATGCTCTAGGGAAGCGTTCCCCCAAACCGCGAGCTGGCTTTATTCGTCCCCCTCCACAATGTTTCTTGTCTGTGCCACTGGACTGAGTAACGGAGGCGCTTTCTCATTACCGAACACTTTTTAGGCTGACAAGTTTCGATTACTCATATTTTAAACAATTTTTAGCACTAATAACCAGTGACGCCAAAATTGAAAGATATATGAATGTGTAAAGGATTTTGAAGCGGGAGCCTTCCCCCCCCCCCTTCTGCTTCGGAGTAGCAGTACCCTAAAAAATGCACTCTTGCACAGTGCCATGTATAAGCGACGAATAAGAATTTAAAGTTACAGGATTTTTTTTTATAAATTTATAAATTTATAAATTTTTTTTAATGTCATTCATTGTTTTGCCGAAAAGGGCACCTGCTGAAGCTTAGTATTTGAAGTAGCACACACCTTACAAAATCAGCTAGAGTAGAATTCGACCGTAGATAATAAAGGGCTTCTCAATAAAAATGCTGCAGCATACAATTCAAACTTCAAGGGGTTTACACCATTATCCATTCGACTACATTGCTACACACTTTTACAACGAAATTGTAGCTTTTTTTAATTTTCACTTAAGTGTCTCATTAAAAAACGTTGACTATGCATTGTAATATTTCTTACTTCGAAAACGGATACTAATAAAAATATCTGGCATTTAAAAGTTGTCTATTTCTTTTAATTATGTATGAAAAGCGGCACCACTATGGTTGCATTTCCAGGTTTTCACACCGTTTTGTATACGAGTATCCATCGTCTGATATTCACGTTAAATAAGATAATTGCGTACTACAAACTTGATTTAAGGAACGATCGGTAGAAAAAATTCATTTACGTTGCAACAAGCCTCATTCACCAGAAATTGCAGTACCCCATACTATGTTTTTAATAGGCTTCTCGTCACAAAAACATTAAGACACTTCTCGCCCCCAAACGCAACTAAACATGAGCTTCAGTTAAAAGGCTTTACTACGGTTTCCACATTTAAACACTTTCTCACTGTTTTGTCGTAGAATGTAGAAAATGCAGCAGAAAATCTCACAAATCATAATACGACGTGTCACACTTTAGAAATAATCAGCTTCCTGTCTTTCGACTTAAAATGTGCAACAGATAATCGTAGATATGCCTTACCACACTTTTTACTGTTTAGGGGATTATCTCCAGTATGAACACGGACCACCAACAAAATAATTGCACTAAGTGAGCAAACATTTTTTGCCATATTATCAAACTACTTTCTTGTTGTTTATAAAGTTGAATTTCCTCGTCTGTCTCTTTCTGGCAGTTGACTTGGAAGATTTCACTTTTTTAGTTGAAGCACGAGTAGCACATTACATAACACATGTCATGGCGTTCGTTTTAACCAAACTGCTTCGTGATTGGTTAAAAATAATACCGAAATAGTTTAGAATATAGCTTAATAAATTTTATTAGTCTGAGAATTCCAAAGGATACTTTAAATAAGAATTTATGAATAACATTGAGAGCCCACAAACAAGCTGTAAATGATACTGAAGTTTTAAAAGGCACAAATTACTGGCGCCATCTAGTTTTTGAAATTGAAGGTTTTCACTGTTTAGTTCCAATGGTGGTCGAGGCGAGTCTCTGTCATCGGTCAAACGCTAGGACACCACCCTAATAGAAGTGTGTTACTCATCGTTCCTACGGAACTTTTCATGGACTCATGGTGGTACTTGAGAATTTAAAGGTACTTGGTTTGCACGTTTATTACGTGGAGATCTAGATCTAGTTCGATCTTTAGCGTTACCCTTATTTTGAGCTTAGCGATTAGCTGAGCGAGATTGAACTCGTTTGGGAGGAGGCAAACTTACTGCATCATTGATCTCGTCGATGGTATCAGAATACTCTGATTCTGTATCCGACTCATTTTGAGTAGTATTAGTATTGTCTAAAATAGTAGTACTGACTTAAGCGTCTGTGAATTCCACAAAATCTTGGCGATTTACTGGCCTTCTAATTTGTCTGCCTCTCGAAGAGACTTGAACTGTGCCCCTAGCACGATTACTTTTAGTTCTAGGCATTATTTAACTAGATTTTACTAGATTTAACTAGATTTTAAGCAAATATTTAAGCTTATAGTAGATTTAAACTTAATTTGCAGCACAAGTCTTAAGTTTTAAGCACTTTGAAAATTTTGTATAATTTTCTACAAATTTGCACCAAAATGATGAATTTTCCCTTTAAAATGGAAAATAAGGAATTTTTTCCAAATTTTAACACCTGTAGTCGGCAATAATTTGACGGTAGTTATTTTAAGAGCAACCACGGTCAGTTTCATACAAAATTAACAGTATAGTGACTAATAAACCAAATGCACTGAACTAAATTTAGGCCTATAAGTTTAACCCAAATTTAACCAAAATTTCCTCTTATTGTGGAAAATTTAAAGCAAATACACTTTAAATGCACACAAGATAATACACTTGAACATATTTCATAGCATTGAACATGTCAACCAACTATTTTCATAAACAATTGCAAGCTACAAGCAAAATCAACAATGTTATTTTCCAACAAAGCTTAACCAGCACTATTTTCTTAAAGGCTACTAAATTTTCCCGTACTTTTGATTGTTAAAATTCTGTTTATAAACAAACCAACTGTCGTTGTTGACTATCAGGGGGAAAAAATCAGACCCGAATTTTAACGCTAAAATTTCAGCTTTTTAAAAACTGTAAAGTGCAGAAAATGGCAGTATTTTCTATAAAATACAACTGAATGCTCCTAAATTATTAATATTATTTTTTCTTTTCGGGCATTTGGGAGAATTGAATCACACTTATGACTCCATTGTAATGTTCTATTCCAGTGACCATTTGACTAGAATAAACATTATCGTCTAGGATGGCATAAGGGTAAACAATTGTATAAAACACTATTAAATATAAAATAGGTAGGCTAAATAATAAGCAAACATCCAATTATACTGGGCCTTTAATCAACACTCCGCTGTACACAATATTGACCCCACATATGGCCAATTAAATCAATGACAGAATTGTTATGATTTGATTGTATGATTACAATTATCGGCAATGAGTCGAACGAATGGCATTACGGATTAAGTCGAGCGGTAAACCTAATCTTTATATTCTCTGAGTTAAATTAAGGGAAACTCAGGTTAATTTAGTAGCGTACGGATTGGTACTAGTTAAGCATAAACAACATTAGCTCTCGCTAATTAATCAGAATACTTAGCTCTATAATAGAAGCTTGAGTGCAGCCATCGGCCCACGGCTCGGCTAGGCGGCGAAGCCTCGTCGCTAACTCGGCACGGCAATCTGCCTGGCGTACTTCTGGATTGCGGCCTTCGGAATTTGACTGGCGTGAACTAGTTAACAACTGTTGTGCGGCTGGTGATCGGATGATATCACGCATTCCGAGGTTCGGCTTAAATACTGTGGCGTTATCGGCCATGATCGATCCATTGTAGTATTGATTTATTATTGAAATGCTAAATATAGTAACATTTGGACAGCTTGGGCCCTTATCGCCAAATGGGACCTCTCCGCCTGTCAATCATTCCATTGTTGCATTCTGGTTCATTAACTGTTCCCCATATGCTGCACTTTGATGGTATATGCCGCCATCCCGTGTGGGAGGGACTTATTGTTATTCCACGAAGTGATCGATCATGAGCGACGATCTTATCGTAATTAAATCTATTTCTGGAAAGTCATTTAGGTTCTACGAAACTGTCGTAAATAATGTCAGCTGGTAATGCCATCTTTTAAACTCTAACAATAGGTGTAATTACACTTGTTCAGCCTCAAATAATCTTGACGCCTCTCGGTCGTCTTTGAAGAAGGACTCCCAATTATAATTGCTATCTGGAGTCGTTTTGATCTATCCGAATAAATACCCGTCTCATGCAATTTAATAAATGTATGATACTATGCAAATATGCATCCGATTAATTAATTGTATTGTTTCTGTTATGAATCTTAATTAAGCCATTATTAATTTCCTTACAGTTTATGTACAAAGTATTTTTTGTTAGTTGTTACGTTTACCTAAGTAACCTTGACCGAAAGTGCATTTCGCAGATGTCATGGACCCACATGTTTCGAAAGTAATTTTTAGTTGATACGTTTGCCTAAGTAACCTTGACCTAAAGTGCATTTCACCGACGTCATAGTTACGTAAATGAACACGCATTTTCTGAAATTACAATGGTTCTTGCTTAGACAATAGCATTTTCCTACAAGAACTGTCACGAATTAATGATAGATGTACGCGCACTATTTCCTCGTTCCAATTAGGCTATTGTGTAGTGTGCACCAACACTACGTTTTAGAAATCACTGGTGATTGACAACAAAAACACACTTACTTGTGTAAGATTGCACTAAACATTTGCAACGTTATCGAATGATTTCAATTTACAGATAAACAATTTTGACACTTCAAAAATTACACCTCTTTTGTTAGGTACGATCCTTTGTATCCTTGAAGCGATTGCACATCCTTTTCGACGTATTGTAAACTCAATATTTTGATTTTTAGCTGTCAGCATCTTTCAGTGACTTCCTTTTAGTCATTTTTCGAACTACCAACAATAGTACACAAACTATACAAACTTTACCAAACAATAGAACACAAAAAAAAAATCCTGTCTAGTTTTTAAATTGGTTGGACAATGTGTTGTTTTAACGCATTGTCCAAGCAATTTTGGTAGGGTTAGAAACCTCTTAGGAAAGGCTCCTTGTGACAATTTCACTCGTGACGTCATTTGTGAATGGTTACGTTACACACAAATCGTCCTTGTACTCATGCCAACAGCTCTCACTACGAAGACTAATGAACACGGAAGTCAGAACAGAAGTTTTATTGATGCTATCAGGTTACATTTAGCGACATGTTCCGTTCAACCAAAGCATTTAAGTGTATGCCGAGATTCTCTGCAGCATCGAGAGGTAAGGAGACACCACACACCATACCATTGTTTGCATAAATGATTTTCACAAATGTCTCCAGATCTATACAATTTGATACTAAAGTTACATCATCAGAGACAGTTTTCATCCAGACATCTTGTTACATCTAAGGTGACGTCATTCGATTGATTCAAATTACACATCAAGTATATTTGTATAGCAGTATCAAACACCAGAAGTGTTAAAACACCAACTTCAACATATATTGAAAGTTTCTTACGTAACTCCATTGTTGACATTGCTTTACCTGACGTTGCTCCACCCTCACTTCCCGTTATATAGTAGTCCCGTTAACGTGGTCTGGTCGAGCATACCCAAGGGCTGCTGCAATTACAATCACACTCATCTTGTCCGTCAGGGTAAACTAGAGCTTTTTCTTCATCTTTGACAAAGTAATTTCCATTTGGAAACTGTTTTCGAAATGAGCAGTAAGCCGACTCCTTTTTATGAATAGCTAAAGGATCTTGTCCAGGTGTCCACTTACACAGTCACACCTCGCAATAAGAACACATGACACAGTCCACGGCTTCGAACATGATATGAACCTCATCTTGACATTAAAGAATCCGGCTTCAGCCATTTTCCTCGATTCTAAGGATCCCGTGTACATCCATTTTCCTTTAAATATTTTGTCTCTCCCATCAGTTGTGTACAAATTATTAGACATCTTGAGATAAAACGTGGTATGAACACATCACCACCCTTCCTTATATACCTTTTATACACGTGTGGTGGCGCTACTGTCGTCGTCACGTTAGGTTGTGCCTATGTCGTCAATAAACAATTGTTTACTGTTGCCAATAGAGACCGAAACCGAAACCGACGCCATCTTGGATCGTGACATCACTTCCGGTTCGTCACGTGACCTGTGACGTCACTTCCTTTATAGTACGACACTCTTCTACACTACTTGTATTAACGGCCTAAAATAACTTAAATAACTAATTTCGGCAGAAAGGATTAATTTTACAAAAAATATGAATAGAACCATTTATGAAGGAAATTTTATTCTAAGCACAGTTGATAACCGGTTAATTTTCAATCGGATGAATGGTTTAGATGCTAGAAGCAAAAGACCGTTTTGTTGTCGCCATTTTGGACGCCATCTTGAATTCCCCAAGGGTGCCAAGGTGGCATCATTATGTTTTGGAGTAGGGACATACTGTAGAACATCTGTGCGCAAAAACATTTTGTGCAGACAGTTTTTTTAGGGTAGGCCAAAAATCAGCATTTTGGCAGACTATTTGCCAAGGAAAACAGCAAAACGACAAGATTTTACACAGGGCAGTTACAACAAAGGTGTGCACTGATAAAAGTATAATATGCATAATTGTCAATTCAAGCCAAAATTGACTTTCGTCAAGTAAAAAAATACAAACCATTCCCACTTATTGACATAGATCGGGACAGAAAAGGTGTCGTTTCAGGCACCACACGTTCAAACGCCTCTTGAAAATGTTCACCGACGGGGCGGTGACAATGTCGCTACTCAGCGAGTTGCAGATCAGAACAAGTCGAACACAAAAAAATTATTTCTTACAGTTTAATTTAAATTTTGGGGTTAGAAGCTTAAGTCTGTGACCTATATTTTTTGTTACATTACTAATCTCAGATAAAGGTATGGTTATTGGGAGAAGATAATATGGACAATTTTATACGTTAGAACAAGGTATGCTTTTAGTCTGCGGATTTCTGGAAAATCTAACTTTAGAATTTTCAGCTGCTGATTGTTGGGAACATTTCTCATACCTGGAAGAGATTTTGTGAAGAGCCGCTGGACAGATTCGAGAAGGTCAATGTCCTTAAGCAAAGCTGGTGTCCAAACTTGACTCGCATATTCGAGGATTGGGCACACTTACACCTTAAAAGCGTAGAATTTAGTATATAAGTTGCCACAAGTAAAGCCATGAGTGAAGTAGTTTTACTCAGTTTGGGCCTAAACTACTACGTATATTACGAGGAAACTTATAAAATAAATAAATAAATAAATAAATATTTGTTACAAAGCAACAGGTCTGGCAAGGATCGGATACGATCACTAAAAGTCAGCCTAAAAGCGAGACGTGGAGGATGCCAACAGTAGAAATAAAAGTAAATGGCACAAAAGTTTAAAAAAATGGGGTATAAAGGGGCGGGGAGAACTGACCAAGCTAAAAGGTATACAAAGATAAAACTACAATAAAAATTTAAAAAAAAACTACAAAATAATGTCAATACAGGACAGAAGTCCATTGTCATACAAAGATAAAACTACAGTAAAATATAAGAAAGAAAGAAAAAATAATGTCAATACAGGACAGAAGTCCGTTGTCAAACAAGATCAAATAGAATTACAAAAAAGTAGCAAAGATTAAAACGAGCCAAGAATTAGGTAACTGTCAAAAATTTGGACAGATTCAATGTATGTAGTTTTGATTTAAAGGATCAAGGTTGCCAACATCACCAAATTGCCAGTGCCAGGGTTCCATCGAGTGAGGTCCTGAGACGGGAATTTCTGGAAGAAAACTTGTTTATTCTCGTGAGCATCTTCCCTTGGCTGGGCTTTTGCGGCCCATTGCGTTACTCTGTACTGCCCAGAAGCGGGAAAAAAGCCCACTGAGAGCTGGCAAAGGCCTTCGGGAAGGCGAGCCATGTGAGGGTGGAGAGGTGTGAGGGTGATTCGCTAAATGCCATAATCTCAATCCATTAACAAATTTACTGTCGAATTGCTTATTCGCAGACGTACCTTCTAACAAATGCATACTGCGAGCTTGACAATAAAATATTACCATCCCCAATTTCAACCTGTGTGTCCACTTCTTGACTGAACGAGTTCCCCTTGCAACCAACAGAGTTAACAGTCTCCACTCTCCAACAGAAATAAGGTTCAACAATTGTGTAGCAATGCATCTCGAAAACTTTCATGTGTTTACATCAGTAGTGGGATAAATACTTTCAGAGTTGCGACAAATTTTGCAAAAATCCTGGTTTTTCGTGCTTGCGAGACACACATACTAGATGAAAACCTTGTTATAACTTACACAAAAATACGCCTTCCTGGTTTCCAGGAGGAACTTCCAGTGTTCCAATCCCAGAAAGAACTCAAACAAACCCAGCAGGGGCAATGTGACTAGACCAAATTACATATACAAGACTTACCACCCTTAGATGGGGCCTTAACCTGATAGTCACACCCACAAATTCACTTTTATATAAAACCCCTAACCAAACCACAGCTGTTCGCTCTGGCCATGAGCAGCCCAGCTCCTACTAACTTCCAAAATAGACCAGGTCTATTGGTTCAGAACAGTGTTGAAGAGTGTTCACAAATTCACTTTTATCTAGAACCAAACAAACCATTGTCACGAGCACCTGCTCGCGCCAGGAATTGGTGCCCCTTTCAGGCACTGTGTTTGTCTTTCCTGGTGTGCCTTGCGCTGCGCGCATGCGCTGGCGTACAGGAGCACCTGGCCGTTAACTCGAAACCGCGTCTCAGGACACTTGTAAGTTGATCTGCTGCAGTAAACAAGCATGTGAGCAGTTGGGAGTCCGGTGTAATTTGTTGTGTAGCTGTCCCCGGAGTATCCGGAGGAGGGGGGGGGACAGTCACATCTTGGCGCCACGAACCAGGCCGAACCCTAGACGCAATTCGGACATCTCTCACGGTAAAATGAACTGTACAAAAAGAACGAAATTCGCACTGCGTTTAACACGCAATAATGGCATGGGCGCCGCCACTTTTAAAACCTCTTGCGATGAGCGGAAATTTTAAGTCGGTAGCTAAGAATTTTTAACGAAATGCAAGTTCAGATAACTGTCACTGTCTTTTAAGTTCTAGATTGAATACTGCAAACTCGGCGGCAATTGTGGAGATTGATACACTCCCGTCCAAACTTCGAAATTGCGTACATCTATCAAAACGAAACCAGGAGGAAGCCAGCAATATTCACGTCACGCTGCAAAACAGAGGCTTGAAACTCTGTGACAACCAAGCATCGAAAAACGAGGTATGATCTAACCAATTTGTTTTATTGGCCAGAAATTGATGAACATAGAGTGTAAAGCAAGTGGCAAATTACACAAATAATATTGCAAGAATATTTTAAAAGCAAAGAGGTTATCAAATGAGCAAAGGAAGTGAAACTGCAACCAATCATGTTGAATTAATCCTGAAATTAAATTTAATGAAATGAATTAGCCACAAAGATGAATTAACTTTGAAACTGATAATTTTGAAGTTGTTAGTTGCTTGCTTCATAAATTCAAAGAACTGTGGTATTGATATTGCATAGTGGTATGTAGTAAGCATCAGCATTGGCTGAATGTATCAAGAAAGCAGTTTTGGCTGAAGATACCAAGAATTTAGTGCATCATAAATACAAATTCTGTGCAAACGCAAATGAACTTTTCTCTCCTTCCCCCCCCCCCCCCTTTCTGGAAAAATTAATCTTATGAAAATTGCAATGAGGAGGTGGGGTTGTGATAACTCATGAACATTGGAATTAATAATTGACTATCATCTATTTCAATTGTATAGCCTATGGAGAAGTTAGAACTACACAATCATGAACAACAGCAACAGCAGCAGTTCTTCTCGTCAGAGATTTTTGGAGCGCTCAATGCAAACAAGTGCACAAAGAGCATTCAGAATGGCTGGAAACAGGGAAAATGAAACCAATGAAGCTGTTGCTAACCTAGAGGATTTATTAAATGATAATGCTAACCATGATGGCATTCAAAATGATCATAGGCCTAACTTAAATCCTGGAAATCAACAATTAAATTTGCCACATGACCAAGTCTGCATTTCAGATGACGTTATTGATAGAATTGCAGATACTGCTTTAAACAAATCAGTAGATATAATTTGTGATAGAGTAGAAAAAATCATTGAGCGTAAAATTAATGAGAGATTTCAGGCTTTTGAGCTTTCTCAGTCTAATAGGCCAGAGCAGTTGCACAGGAACCATGTGGATTTTCAAAGTCAGAGACAAACAATACCTCCTTATAGCTCTCATGGTCTGTGCCATTTAGATGCTAGCCAACATAGTTCTGATGAAATGGCATATGGTGAGCGACCGTCCCTTTATAATGTTCCTTCGCACAGGTCTCATGTAAATGCTCCTGCTAGTGGTGCTGGATTTAATCAGTTCCCACAACGTCAGCAATGTGGGCCATCAGCTGATCAAAATGTTGGAACTTTAACACAAATATTAGCTAGAACAGAAGAAAAGATGGGAAATTGGGCAACTGTCATGAACTCTTGGCATCTAAAACCTAAAGAATTAACTGATTCTATGAGTCTAAAAGATTGGGTAGACTACATGGATGGCTATATGGTTGAAAGCAGAGCAGTGGGGGATGCTCTGAATACAACACTCCAATGTCTACTGACGGGTAGGTATAGAATTTGGTGGCAAGCCATTCCTGTCAAACCTAAACATTGGAAAGATGTGAAACAAGGTCTACTTAACGCCTTTAAACGTCCAAAATTAGATGGGGAAAGACTAGCGAAAATCAACAACATGAAGCAAGGAGAAGTCGAGCCCACTCAAGAATTTGTAGACAAGATAGTCCTCGAGTACAGCAAATTAGAAACCAAGCTCATGGAATCACAACAAGTAGACTCCATTCTCGAAAAAATGCTACCAGAACAGCGGATATATCTCACAAACAGGGATGTGAGTACGGTTTCAAGACTCATGGCCGAAGTTGGTACCATGAAGAGGCATCTTCGTTTTCCTGGAGGTGAACACAGTCAAGTTCCGCGGAATCACAAACCCCAAGACGTAAGAGGAATGAACCAACATGGGCAGCAGCTTAACTACAGGTATCAGAGGACTAGTAACGTGGCTCCACAGCAACATGGCAATGGGAGACAAGAGCAGCAGACATCCCAGGTGCATCTTAGGTCAAGTGAGCGCTCTTCAAGACCGAACGAAGGACCAACTACAGGAGTGGCACAAAATTCTCTGAATCCCAATGCTCCAGGTAACCCAAGCTCCTCAAACACACAAGAGAGAGGGAGACCCAGAGATAGATATACACCCAGAGAAAGAGAAGCAAACTGCTACACCTGCAGCGAAATAGGCCACTATGCCAGAAATTGCCCAAATCATGATAGAAGACCGAACAACATGTTCATGATGAATGATAAGCTGCAACTTCTAACTATTCCAGTGAAATGTGGCAGACGTTTTTACGCTGACATTGACTCAGGTTCTCTGTATAACAACATAAGCAAAAAATGGAAAGATCTAATCGCACCAGATAGCCCACTTGAAGCCTATGAGGGACCAGCTGCACAACTGGGAAACGGCGAGTTGATGATGCCATTGGGAACCGTCAGACTCAAAATTTGTGTACATGGAGTATACAAATGGACCACCTTTCGAGTCTACAATGAGCTCGCTGTACCATGTATCCTGGGATTAGCCTTTCTCAAACAATTTGGAGTTGTGGTTGACCATGCTAACAAAGTAGGTTATTTCTTTACAAGACCTCGGAATGTCTTTCCTCTCTCAAAGGAAGCAGCAAGCAACAAGGAATTGCAGCACAACCCACTGTGGCGCATTGCGACAGATGACTCCATCAAAGAATTCAACAGCATGAACGACGCACAATTTCACCAACTGAAAAGACTCCTTGATGAGAATAGTGATAGGTTCCCAGGGGTACCCGGCAAGATTGATGTAGCTGAACATGTCATCAGGTTTAAAGACAAACCGCAACCGAACGCAGAATCGTGTTATCCTGCATCACCACAAGTAAAGCAAGCAGTCGTAGATGAAGTCAATAGACTAGAGAGGCTAGGCCTGATCGAACCATCAAATAGTGCATGGGGCTCAAGATTTTACTTGAAACCAAAGAAAGGTGGAACTGGGAAACGTGCAATACTTGACTACCGTTTCTTGAATCAGCAAGTTGTTAACGATAAATACCCGATTCCCAGAGTTGATGAAGTGTTTCAGTTCCTCGCTGGCAAAAAATACATTTCTGTATTAGACGGAGAGGCAGGCTTTCATCAGGTACCCCTCCACCCAGACTCGAGAGATTGCACCACATTTGTAAGCTATGCAGGTTCACATCGCTGGACGGTGGTCCCTTTTGGATTAAAAAATGCAACATCCGAATTTCAACGCGCCATGAAGCGGATTCTTGGTAAGCTCATAGGTGACGTCTGTATCGTCTATATAGATGACATCGTCATAGCTACCGTCACCTGGGAAGACCATCTGTTAGCGCTCAAGAAGATCTTTGCAGCTTTTCGCAGGCATAACTTTACTCTCAAAAGAAAGAAGTGTAACTTTTGTCTCCCCGAGATGACTATTTTGGGCCACAAGATAACCGCAGATGGAATACACTTTAGCGAGCACAATGCAAGCGCACTCAGGAATTACCAGCAACCCAACACTAAGAAGAAACTACAGAAATTTCTTGGCTTCACCAATTATCTAAGGAAGTTTGTGAAGGAATACCCACAAATGTCAAAGATTCTCTACGAGCTCACCAGACCAAAAGTGCCTTTCAAATGGACATCAGAGCACACTGAAGCTTTCAAGAAACTAAAAGAGAAACTTTTGGCATCAGACATGTTGCAGCTTCCAGACTTCGACCAGGAATTTACAATAGAATCTGATGCGTCCGAAATCGGGGTGGCTGGCGTACTGTCCCAGAACAGCAAAGGTGAAGTTCGAATCATCGAATTCTACAGTCATGCACTGCATGAACGTGAACAGCGCTGGACAATCTTTGAGAAAGAAGCACTTGCAGCTATTGAATGTATTGAAAGATGGCGAGCCTACATTGATGGTACACATTTTCAGCTAATCACTGACAATGAAGCACTGAAATGGGTACTTTCTAACAGAAAAACAACTGGGAAGACGGCTAGGTGGGCCATAAAGTTGCAAACGTACGACTTCACGGTGACTCATCGACCAGGAAGAGAAAACATAGTTGCGGATGTGTTATCAAGAGAACCTGAACCACTCATGTTCATCAGAGAAGACCCAGTAATTGAGCTCACCAGCAAACCCCAGCTTCGCCAAGAACAGAAGAAAGACACAACCATCAGAAGAATCAAGTTAGCACTGATTCAACCACAGCAAGCTGGTAAATCAGAGACCCATAACTTCATGAAGATGGCCAGAGATAAGTTTGTGTTCGAAGAAGGGATTGTCTATTACAGGGACCCACTCGCCGTTAGACGTCAACGAACGGAAGATACCTGGAGATTCTATGTGCCTGAACACCTAAAACATTCCATTCTTGCCATGCACCATGAGCACAGACAAGCTGGGCATCTGGGTGTCACCAAGACCGTCTGCAGACTGAGAAGTACTGTGTACTGGCCGAGTCTCTTCAGTGACACCAAGAAGTTTGTACGTTCATGTCCTCAATGTCAACTGAGCAAGTACTCCCAAAGAAAACCTGCAGGTCTTATGCAACCCATCGTGCCGGATCATCCAATGCATATCCTGGGAATAGACTTTGTCGGTCCACTGACAAAATCAGCAGGAGACGCCAAATTTATTCTTACCATCATGGAATATTTCTCTAGGTATGTGTGGTTGATTCCCACGAAATTTTCTACAGCAAAAACAGCAGCAGTAATGTATGCAAAGCATGTTCTAATGGATCATGGTGCCCCAAGATTTCTGATCTCAGATAATGGCAGTGCCTTCATTGGTCGTTATTTTGAGGAGCTTCTACAAGTAACAGGCACACAGCATCGAAGAACAACGGCATATCACCCCCAATCGAACGCCTCGGAACGCGTCAATAGAACCATGAAGAGCTGTCTTAGAACGTTCCTGTTGAATCATGATGAAGACTGGGCAACACTTCTTCCAAGTTTGCAATATGCCATTCGAACGACCATCCATGAAAGTACAGGTGAAACCCCCTACTTTTTGATGCACTGTAGAGACCCGCAAACTGAACTCAAACTGCTGTGTCTGCCAGATTTACGCTCGGGACTCTCAGTCTCTGAGTTTGCTGAGGAACATGGGAAAATCATGGAAGAAGCCTATGACTGTGCCAAAGCCCATTTGATGGAAGCCAGCAGAGCAAGCAGCATTGCATATAACAAAAAACGGGTGGAAGTTGAATTCAGAATAAACCAACTCGTCAAGGTGAAGTCCAACATCAAATCGAATGCAGAGAAAGGAGTCACCAAAAAGCTCGCACCTCTTTTTGTTGGTCCACTCAGGGTGATACAGAAGAAGTCTGATCTGCTGTACATTCTTGCCCCAGTCATCGATCGCTCTGCTCGTTAGACGTACCATGTGGATCGGATTTATCCGTACTTCGATCCAATTACAATGGATCAGTTTGGGAAAGGTGATGACTGGACACCTAAACCCAAAAGGAACGATGATGAAGCCTCGACAGCACAATTCAAGGTTGGAGAAAACTCTGCAGGAGCAAATACCCCAGAGTCAGGAGACGATGATGAATTGTGTGATGAGGATGATCAGTAGGAGGATGAAGAAGACCCAGAAAAAGAGCAAGAAAACGACCCAGATTTTCACCCATCTGAGGAGAGTGATGAAGATGAAAGCCAGGCAGTTTCAAAGCATTGTAATGCACCTAACCAAGAAAACGAGAGACCCAGAAGAGTGGCTAAAATTCCGAAAAGGCTGCAAGACTGTGAACTCTATCGATTTGCTGAGCAATCCATGGAGAGCCACATCGATCTTCCATTCAGTCAAGTGGCAAACATTGACTGGTGTTAGGCTGTGTGAAAGTGAAACCTAACTAACGAAACTGTTGTGTGAAGAAGTAACCCCTTCAGGATTAAAACTTAACAATCTTCCAAAGTGCAAAGGAACTCTATGAATGGAGTGAAAACTGGCAGCACTGTGTAATTATGGTGCGGTAACCACAGAAAGCTGTGTATGGAACATTCCTTCAGGCACTAAGTGTGTGGAAACTGCAAAACGGTGCATGCTACTCTTCAAAAGAAGAAACAGCAAAGCTCAAGATTCCTGCTTCAGAACCTTGCATGGAAGAAGTCTTAATCTTGTTCCAAGGCATCAGTTTGTGAAACCATATCATCATGAATGAACTCTTTGTGTATATAAACTTTGTCTCCAGTGAGCTTCTGTGACAAGAATTGTGTTAGACCGAAGAATTTAAAAGGATTGGTTCCATGAACTTTAATTTTATGTGTGAATTTTAACCAGAGAATCTTTTAACATGTAGATATTCTTAGTGAAAATGTAAGGCTCACACAGTTTCTTGGGAGGGGGAGCCCTGTCACGAGCACCTGCTCGCGCCAGGAATTGGTGCCCCTTTCAGGCACTGTGTTTGTCTTTCCTGGTGTGCCTTGCGCTGCGCGCATGCGCTGGCGTACAGGAGCACCTGGCCGTTAACTCGAAACCGCGTCTCAGGACACTTGTAAGTTGATCTACTGCAGTAAACAAGCATGTGAGCAGTTGGGAGTCCGGTGTAATTTGTTGTGTAGCTGTCCCCGGAGTATCCGGAGGAGGGGGGGACAGTCACACCATTCTCCGTACTGCCCCCTCCAAAATCACTTTTTCACTCCCATCAATGAGAGATCAAAGAACCTCATCCTGGCTACAGGAACTGCTAATCTACAAACCAACCATGCTCTTCAAATGCAAAACACTTCTTGCGAATGCCATCACACATTTACCTAGTGCGCTATAGTTTACCAAAATTTGTCTGAATAAAAACTCCCCCTTTTTCCCACACTTGCAGACGTTGTACATTGCCTCATTGTACCTTCTCTTTTTTTTAATGAAAAGCTGACCCCATTAATGCTCCTTCCTTAGCAGAATAATAGCATAGTGCTCAAATTCCCTGCATATATTACAGTTTTAATCTGTTGATCAGGTCTGGTTACCTCTAAATGGTGTTAAAATTGCAAACCCACAAGCTTCATCTGTAAAAGGCAGCCTACACGCAAAAAAAACTGAGCACGGTTAGCCTACAGTAGCAACATTCAACTAATACCTTTCACTGGAAAACAAGCTTTCCTTTCCATTTTTTTGTTTTTTTGTGCAATATGTATTTGTATTTTTCTTCCAACAAATACCTCCGTCAAACAGACTGCTAAAGAAAAAATTCGTTGAAAAACATTTCCACAGCAATTATCATCTCATACTTAACTAGGAGGGCGGCAGTATGCACGTGGCCAATCGAGACATAAAAAATTAAGAAAACATTGTTAATCATCTCCATTCCGAGTGCCCCAAAACATCAAGGCCACTAAAACCACCACACATTTCTGGCATATGAATTATCGTTAGCCTAAGTATGATGTAGATTAAAGTTTAATTCTGTCGATTACTTAAATCATGTGCTTTCATTGAGCCGAAGGATTACCATTAATTACCAGTTATTGAATATTACGAGGCATGCAGAATTACCATGAATCACTTTGGATTACCTGGAGTTGCGAAAAAAATTAAAGGACTGCGCCAATTGCAGCATGAAACAACTCCCGTGCAAAGAATTTGTGCATAGTATTCGCTAATTACGCAAATCACAAAAGATAATCTGTGTAATCATCTAACCTTAACCTATTTAATTGCATGGCAATAGTCCCAAATTAGAAATTTCTTATGCCAATATTCGATCAATGTCCAATCTAAATTTAATTAGTTGTTCGTTTCCGTGTTCCGGAGTGGCTTGTTTAATTTTTGTCGACTTGCAGTTCTTTAACGCAATTCGTGTGCAAAATTGCTGGTGGTCGAACTTGACATTATTTTCAGGTTCACTAAGTTCTTGGGTTCTGTAGTACTGCCGATCTGTTAGTCCTGCGCCGGAGTTCTGCCGGAAATTCTGCTTCACGTCGGCGAAAATCGATCGTGCCAGGCGGCTCACCCGTTTGCAGGTGTTAGGAGGCCTGTGTCGGCAGCGTGGAGGTATGAACTGGCGGTGACGCAGCCTTCGCGTACTCGGCTTAGGTTTCGCGCGCACATCGGCGCTACAGATAAAATGGTGTCTTCGGCGCTTTTTGCGTTTCCTCCTCTTCGTCGATGTCAGTCTAATAAATCGTCCTTTATGCTGGTTCCGGCGATGGTAAAGATACAAGCATTCGCGTGGTCGTCTTGTCTGGCCTGATGCCCTTAAACAGCGCCGGCTCACCCATCGCTTCAGCCGTGAGTTAGGCCCTGTCAGTCCGACACGGATTCCTTGCCAATGTTTGCGTCGAAGTTTGCATTTCGCACGCTGTTGCTTAACTTGTTTGCATTTCCCGGCATTGGCGTTTTTGTTTGGTCATGTTACACCGTTTGGTGTCAGTTTAACTTGAAACGGTAGTGTCATTATCTCGACGTGATGGTCAGTAGACGAGCCGCAGTGCGATTTTTTTAACGCCGATCGTTCATCGATGTCGACCGAGCGCTGCTGGTCGGCCATGCCGCAATCCACCATCCCAGTCTCCGCGTCCGCTGGCTGATCGGCCGTGGCTGATTCGCTCTGGAGTGGGGCGGCTGCTTAGCGCTCGGGAAAGCACGCTGTCGGCGGTTCGTTACAGTCTGCCGAAACTGTGTTGTCGTCCATGCCGGAGGTGGCGATCGGGGTTGCCGTGTGAGAAGCCCATTCTCCCATTATGTTGTTTAAAGTCTCTAGTTTCTCAAGACGTGAAATAAAACGTTTTCCTTACTTTACCCTCGAACCGCTGCAAACTTCATGGCTCGTGCTTGGAAGTTCTACCACAGTTTAATTCACAGATTTGTGATTCGCCCTAAGTTCGGCCTGGTTTCAAAAAATTCGGCTGCTATCGCTTAGGCGGAGAAAACGTGGCCGTTAGGCTTACCGATCGAAGCAAGTGAAAGTCAAAGAAAAATTTTCTCAAAATTGTCTGTCTTGCTTTACCTTTCCTTTCAAATCACCTATCGGGCGCCATTCTTGCCAGGGTTCCATCAAGTGAGGTCCTGAGACGGGAATTTCTGGATGAAAACTAGTTTATTCTCGTGAGCATCTTCCCTTGGCTGAGCTTTTGTGGCCCATTGCATTAATCTGTACTGGAAAAAAACCCACTGAGAGCTGGCAAAGGCCTTCGGGGAGGTGAGCCATGTGAGGGTGGAGAGTCTCATCCTCACTCCAGGTAGACAGTTTCACACTTTTACAACACGGTTAGCAAAAAAATATTTACGGTAGTTTGTGTGTGAAGACCCCACAACCAGTTTAAGTAGATAACCTCGAGTCCGATAATCCCTATGCAGTTCGAAGAATTTTGAATAATCCAAACCGACATGGCCTCAATTTAAATCAACAACACGCTTAAATTGTTGGGGGAGGGTAGGGGGGTTTTGAAAAGAAAAGTTGGGGGAGGGAAGCAAACATTTTAAGAAGAGACCATCGAAAGGTGAAACACAGTGAACCCTTTTACTCAGATGGTCCCGATCTAGCTACCTCATGTATTAGAAGAATACTTCATTTCAGAGCAACAACATGCTTAAATTTTTGCCAAAGGCAGAACATTTTTTTTAATGAATCACCGGATGGTGAAATGTTTTGCTTAATTTTGTCCAAGAAAACTAAAGGTGTTATTGAAGAGAAGCTGCCACATTTCAGAGCAACGAGCTCCAATTTCATTTCTTTTTCGTTAATTCAGTGAACTTGTCCAAAGAACTATTATGACATTATTATTCCCTTGCCCCTTTGTCATTATTTTCTTGGATTTTAGTTTTCTTGTATGCTCGAATCGTGGCTGCAACAAAGTGTATCGACACGGTTCGTCACATGCGGCACGATTGGTTCCGGGGATTCGCATCGGCACGTCGGTTGGAACTGTCAAGAAAGATTCCTACCCTTTAGTCATTGGAGTAGTGTGTGAAAGCAGTTTATGGAACAGGACAACCTTCAGGTTTAACTTATGATAATGTATAACATCACAACACATGTATGACGTACCAACCAATCAGAATCAAGTACGGGTGGAAAACAGTATGACGTCGCTTCCGTCAAAATGGATGAGGATAAAAGAATACTTCACCAGTTGGCATAGAAAAGCAAAACATCCTGTGACGTCACACTGGACATGTCAGACCATGGAAATGTTAAATTAAAGTGTAGTAGCACTGTCGTACGAGTAAAGAGAATAACTTTTAGGTTCGTTGTATAAAAAATAACTAAGGTTATATTAAACTTTAAAACCAAACAATAGAAGGAAACACATATGAAAGCGTGACATTCATTGAATAAGTATGGAAGCTGACACACTTGAAAGTAATCATGGATAGCGCTCATTGTCCTCGTGGTATCAGTGCTAGACCTGAAGTCCTAATGTTTCTAGTATTGGTGCAACTTGTATTGGACACTGCGCTTATTGTAACTGTAAATAACATATGATATACCATTGAAGAAAAAAAAGAATACTATTGTGTGTTATACAAACAACTGTATGTTGAACTGTGGTGAAGAAAGTTTTCTTTCAGATAATTTTGTCGTACAAACAAACTGTAAACGTGAAAGTATGTATGCAAGAATTGTGAAAAACTGCACATTTATCGATTTCCAGTTTAAGGAGTTTGAGAATTTGTTTGTAAAACGAGTTCGATATTAGAAACGAAAATGTGTGATGTACTATCAGGTCAATAAACCCATTTACATTACTACAGTGTTTATTTGTTTCACTAGTATATTGATAAACAAAATACATAAAAAAGAACATGAAGGCAAAGTTATAGAAATATATTTATTTATACCATGGATTATTTACAAACAATATTATTTCGCTATAGTACTTTCAGCGTCTGGAGACTGTGATTGTATCAAATAATGTCCGTATGCTAATGTTTTCACCCCGTAAGGTAGCACCCACCGTTTCATGTCTTGGGCACTTAAGGAAAGTTTATTCTGTGTAATATTGAAAATGCTGTGTTTGTAGCTTCTAATGGCTGTCTGTTCGAAACTATAGTATGTGTGATCATTTAGGCACGATAGAAAATGGTCGGGAGTAATTACATTCTGTAATACACTCTTCTTAATTCCTTGCCCGACCCTTTTCCACGCATCGTCCTACCACAGTGTGTACAACAATTTGGATTTGAGACCTACAAAAGAATCGATAGCCAAAGCGGGACATTCATCTTTCATAACACCAGGTTTTTTTCATATTAGAATCATTATACAAAAAATGATCAACTGGATAGTTACTGGTATCATAAAGTTGAATGTCGGACAACACGTTGGAATAAACATCAGGAGTAAAATTTTGACAGACGAAAGAATTGGTATCAGACGTAACAGATGAACATTTGAACCGTACTTACGTTTCGTATGGTCATAGTGAAATCAGTTCATTCATAATTTTGACTCATCCAAAACTGCACTACCAATATAGATAGGCCGATTTAGCACGAACTTTGGTTTAAACGATTTGAACATGACCAAATCAGGAGCGAGAATATCAAAATATTCAACATAGGGCCATTTCATAAGCTTGAGAAAATGTCTCATTAGTTGTCAACTTGATGTCAATCTGTTTTCGGTGGTTTTGGATGGCCTTACCATAAATCGTGTTATTCATATTTTTGTAGGTAGTCGTCTCAAATTCGGTAGTAGCAGCCACACGTTTAGAAGTGTTGTAATCTATGAATGGTTTTAATCAAGCCTTTTCTGTGAACCGAATGGCTTTATGAACTTTTGTAATCACAAGGCCTTGCTGAATATGATACACAAGATTCCTATGGTGACAAACGTATCTTTCCCTCTTCATGAGATGTGGTACTAATCTCCGACAATCACCATGTGTGGATTGTTGTTCATTTAATGAGTTATTAAAAGAAGAGAGCATGCTATCGGTGATCACTATATTTGCAGGTGCTAAGGGATAGTTTGAATGGCTATCATGCAACGTTTTGGGGTATGTCATGTCAATCATGAGCAGATAGCCAGTCGTCAAATCAGCTGGAGCTGATAACACTGTAGATACAACAGTTTCTAGTTCTGTAGGTGTTAACCAACGGAAATTGGAATATGGAACTGGAATACACAAACAAAATCCGTACAGGTTATATTCATCCAAGTATAGGCTACAATATAATTTGTATCTATGGAAGGGTCATAATCGGGTAGCATCGGATTATTAGCTTTAGCATAGCATTGTGAAACAATAGACACACCTCCCCTTATTTAACTTTTAAACTTAATGTACACCTTTGGGCATAAAAAATGATCGCACTGTATCGAGATTCAAGTAGCCTGACAACAATGCAAACTTTTTCATTGTTGTAAATAAGAACATAAGCCACTGAAGGCAGACGGAATTCTCCATTGTTAATGCCAAAGAGTGGCACTGTTGAATGGCTTTGTTTAAAGCCCCAGTGTAACGAAAATGATCATATTTTATGCCCAAAGGTGTACATATCAGGATCTGCAAGCAATTGTAATTTCTCAGAGGTAATTCATAACACAGATTCCCACGATAAACCTGGAAGAGTGAAGAATGACATGGGCCAAATTTGTACTGTAATAAAAGAGATATTTCAAAAGTTTTCAAACCAGTCAGCTAATAGACAGAAATCGGTCATGAGATACAAATCATGGTAGTCGTCCAAAGTCTTGCAATTAGTTTCTATCCAAACAATGAGAGAGTAATTAATTGTAATCGTCATCCATGATGTCACTATCAGTTTGCAAAGAATAAAATGATTCCTTTGGCGGCAAAGACAGTTCGTCAATTCGTTCGAAGTTGTCGAAATATTCGTTGGGATAAATACCCTTTTGTGAGAGGAGACGAGACGAAGTTGGAAATACATTGTCGAGAATTGGAAAACGTTGTACCTTTTTGGTTAATGTACTCAAAGATGATGATAAAAATTGATAAGAGTCTAGGAACAGAAACCGGTTATCAATTCGTAAGACAGTAAATTGTTAGGAATTCTGAGGGATAACATGAATCTGCTCTTTACCAAAGTAAGGTAAAGCCATTGTGAGTAAACGTACATCGAATGACTTTAAATTATGAAATAAAATGGGAAGTACGTTTTTTGTACTTATAGTACAAATTACATCTATTCTGAGCGGCACTATGGTAACGACCTGTAATGTGACAGTGGACCCTAACCCTAAGTTCGTCTGTACGAAACTGTTTGTCACAAATATGACAATGTGTAGCGTTACTACAATCTTCTAGTACATCATCAGTTATTAACACGGGGTTAAGAAGACTTTTGAAACGATCTACGTAGTCCCATACTAATAACAAATTATTGAAGAGGTCAGTAATGCAGTCTTCACCTCTATTAACACATTTATCGTGAACCTTTCCATCATACCAAATCAATAGGTAAGAATAACCACAAGGCACGTGTAACTGCGTCTTATGTGTAAAAGAATGAGAGGGATCGTGTTTACAAGTATGAAATCGTGCAAGGACAGACTCAAAATCGGCATATAATACAAAAGGATGCGGTAATTGGTGATCATACCTATTAAATTCCATTACACTATGTGTTGGCATTTCAATACGTTGTGGCTTCATGGTCTTACAGATTAACAAATGATCAGTCAACAATTGCTTGGTGGGAAAGGTAAACATACAATAAGGACATACTGAAGCACGACTGTAAGGTGTGTAATGACTTACTCTACCAGGATTGTGTGCAACAGGGTGTAGAGCGGCGAGGATTGAATACAAAATATATTTGTGGTCTTTGGAATGGACGTTAACAATAGCGTGTTTAGAGATTAATCTCTTGTCTAGCTTGGCTGTACAACAGCCTCCAGCATTGGTATGTACCGCCCAACATGTAAATCAAAATGATCAATATTCACAACGACCCAACCTGACCCACGTTTATGGAATTCGTCCAATTGTCGTAAGATTGCCTTAATGATTAAATTGAGTTTGTGTTCAATTTCCAGTAAAGATATTAAACGGAGTGTTGTACTACACAAGTAAATTGGCATTCGTTCGATGTCTCCATTCACGTGTGTTTTTCTAATGTAGTCGTGATGCAGCCAAAAAATTTTATCTGTGACAGCCTTGTTAGCACCAAGTTAATAACGTCACAATATGGGGGTAATATCGTGTAAATATTGATGAATGTCCGTAGTTAGTGTAGGTTCGCTTTATACATAGCATGCACAGAGTAAAGGCGGATGCGTCCAAGGTAAATGGTGCAACGACAGGCATTTGTGGGTGTTCTTGTGACAATGTTGTATCATTGTATCGGTGTATGAAATACCCTTGGGCAACTGATGCAAGTAACTAGATGATGTCTTGCGTGTCTGCGTAACCCTTCAACAGCTACGTTAACTTTCTATCTCCACAAAAGTAGGGGTAATCTGGACGGGACTTGAACTAGCAACTTGAAGGAGCTCTTTAACGTGAGGCACATGCCTCTACCAACTCGTTCGCGGCTGTCTCTAGAGTCGCCTTGTTAAGGGAACCTAGTATTGTTGTCATTTCTGCATTGTTGCCCATCTTGAGCATAGTTTGGACTGTTTTTAAACCTGTGATTGTGTTTGGCTCAGGTTTGCTCAAACATAGCACTTAAAAGGTCAACGAGATCTCCGTAGTAAACGATAGACCGCAAGAGTCACACCTATATTGTTCACGATGCGTAGCACGTAGATGACGGTTCAGTGCCGAATTTGTAGTGTACGTACGTAACGGTCACACTTAAATGACCTACGATCCATCTAAAAAATAAATGAAGGAAACAGTCCCCATAAGTATAATGCACAAGTATATATATATATATATATATATATATGTGTTATATGTTATATATATATATAACAAACTACCAAAAAATTACATTACTTGGAAGACTGTACAAAATTGAATACAAAACGATCTGGCCGTTCAAGCGAAGTAAGACGTTTAACAATAGTTGCAATAGTTGTAGCAGATTGACCCTTACATCGCATTAGTATGTAATAAATACAATAATGTCCACATACTGTACTCTCTAAAGTTTTTAAAGGTACTTTATTATAATACCAATTTTTAGTGCAGCGTGTCTTCAGGTATTGAACGTGACAAAGGCAATAAACCGTAACTGTCAAAGTACTTGCAAGGACCCACCACCACCACCCAGTGTGATCCACCCAGTTGTGATTACAACTATCTAAGTTTATAACGCCCATCCTCAAGCTGTAGGGAGGTGATTATGAGGAAAGGCGCATAAGAATGATTTACACCTCCCCTTTAAAATATCGTTAATTTCAGCTGTGTTCATTCCGTAGACAGTATGTTACGGCGTTCATCAATCTCCAATAACGCTTCCCTCTCTCCAAACACAATAACAGACACATTTCGAGCAAGAGCTTGAGTAAAACGTAGTTCCACTCTCACTACACCATTTATAAGGAGAGAAAAGCGAGTCATTTCGTCCGTGCAATATGCGTAAGTAATGTCGTTAAAAGTATTATGAAACAGGAACCCTAACCCCATAAACAACATGTAGGCGCTGACATAATTATTGTTTGTAAAATCACAAAGGTAACGGTTTTCTGTTCACAGTTTCACCATCGACGGAAAGTGTTAAAGAACTAAGGTTGTTATGACGAAAAATTAAGGGGTCTCGACTGTAATCACTGCTATATGCGTCGTGTCTGACTAATGTGATCGTCACGCGTGAAGGTACGTTTCCATTAAAGATGTTATCGATTTGACCGCTACTCACACCAGCTATCAAAGTATGTGTCTTGATTTCGGTTTTTCTCTAAGGGTATTTTGAGCTAGAAGTAGCGAGGGCACGTACGTGAGCAAGCAAAATATTAGGTGAGGTGATGGTGTCACTTTACGGATGTGCAGGGAAGCATAAAAAAATTCTACGATAGGAGCAAGACCCGCTGTCGCACCAGCTGCAGTTAAATACAAATGGAACTTTGGCTTATGTGGCACCAATCGGAACTCGATTTCTGTGTTATTTAAAATTAGCCTGGGTTGCATGACCAGGTCATGATGTATTCTTCCTAATGATTCAACGGTCCCGCTGCTAGCAATACGGCTCCGGTCGTTCAATTGCATATAGAAAGAGGAATGTTAACTGTGTATCTTTGGCCCCTTTTCCGTAACTTAACAATGTTTGTAAATAGGACTAATAGCCGGAATTGTCGTTGGTGCCGGTAGCTAGTGTCCCATTTATGGTAATATCGACTTGCAAAAACATTGAATGAAGCCAAAGATTAGTAGTCCCAACTTCCGTGTTGTCGGCTGCTGTCAAGTTAACGTCTGGTGACTTCGAGACCTTCACCTTCAAGTAAAATAATGTTTGTGATAAGTCGACATAGTCTTCGGAACTAGAAACTGTAAAATCCAGGACTTGAGTAGACGCAATGTTCGCAACAGGCCTATATTCCACATATTTAGTTTTCTGTATAGAAAGCTGAGTAGGCACAGCAGAAAAAAAATATCTAAAGGGCTAAGCAAGCACTCACACGAAGAGGGGTGAATAAACGCCATCACGAAGAATGCATGTACGTGTGAACAACATGCACTTTATGTATAGCTAGTCCAAACACGTTTTAATATTACAGGCGTTACAACGCTTTTTGCGTTTACAGGCTTTATTACATTATTTTTTTTCTTTCGTTTTCTTACTTTTCCTCCCTGGAGTTTAGCAACAATATCTCCAGCTATGCCTCTGGCAGTCGCTTGCAATCTGTTTACAGCAGCGTTTTTTAAACTTTTTCCAGCAAGCACATCACCGCCAATGTTAATGCCCACACCGAGAGCCTTACGTCCCAAATGCAAACCTAAACCCTTCAAGATGGGGAAGGCTATGTGTCCTAGGGAACTTAACACAGAACCAAAACCGTGTCCGCGCTGATTTATGCATCCTTAGTAGACGGGGACTTCCCTTCCCTCTTGATTTATGTAATATTTGGTGTATAAGCACCTCTTCTTGATGACATGTGAGAAGGAGGATAATAGCGTGGCAGTATTTATACATAATCGCTTCAACATCTTACGCGACGGAAATGTAACACACAAATAACTCTTCCGTAGCTAGCAAATTCGATAGGTCTCCCAGAATCGTCACAAGGATCTATCGCTAAATATTTAATCGATTACGTTTGTAATGGAAAGTAATAGAGTCTTCGGAACTCCACGTTCACGACTTCACCAGTTTCGCCTTGAACGGGCGATATTCTCAGCAATGACACATGTGAATCTCCCACCAACTGAGGCTGAATTATATTACAATAGATGTAAACAGATTGAATAGTCGTGTTGGTTTTCTCTTTGATGGGGAATGTGGTATGAATGGAAGACTCTTCCTTATCTGTTAGGTTAGGAAATTGTTCGGAACAGGAGCAAAATATCGCGGCTAGTTTAGGACCTAAATTGAGCTTCACGTAACGTCGTTATTCAAAGAATAAGTACTTCAGTTCATCTTACGAAATATTTAACCCATTAGGGCCCATTTTCAGCTACTTGTTTCATATGACTGTTTAGACCTTCATAGTCGGCACGAAATGTTTTGATTTCCGCATTGATTGTAGTCATCAAATTGTGCATGCTGTCGTACCGTTTCTCACCATGTGCACAGACCAAAATATGGTTCACGCCACTCGGGTTTAATAAACTAGCGATGTTTTCTTTTTCTTCTGGTGTCAAATCCTTTCCCGCATCGGGCTGCCCCTCTCCCGGGTGTCCATACTCCAACAATAATAATCTTGCTTCATCTTCGTGACTACCTAAGACGATCTCGCTGTTTTGGATGAAGAAATTTGGAAATGAAATCTAAGCCAATGCAACCTTGTAAATGGAATCAAGCTCTAGAGACGCGGATAAACACTTTATGTAATGCTGTAAAGTATTATCAGGAAATATGTCCATGCTACTATTAGACGGTAGAGTAAGCCATATTTCATCAGCCATCACGTGTTAACCAGTTCCGTCAGCCAAATGTTAAAGGTCGATGGGTAATTAAGCCATTTTCAAAGTATCCATACGTCCCTTACATTTCCTGGTTTTAAGCACACTTTCAACTTTGTAGGATTTGGGCTCCACAACTTTTTGCAGTTCCTGTCTGTAGAATGTACCAACTATATCGTCACCAGCACAATCACGCACTTTATAGGAGGAAATAGGATGTTTTTACATTTTTTCTTATTGTACACTATTTCATCCGTCCAATTTGGTTTGTATCCTTTACTGAATATGCCTTTCTTCTTACTCATCCTCACTGCATCACCTACTGAAAAGCCAGATCCGTATAAATTCACAAACAGTTGCCCTTTATTTCGTTCATGGACCCGGTTAGGGCTCGCCTTTATACTTCTGGGATAAGAGTTGTTGTAAGCCGAAACGAAAGAAGGTAGTGCATCAATGTAGCGTTGAGTGTTCTTTGCGTGCATGTAATTCCACATCACTAACCTTAAATTCCTAAAATAACGCTCTGTTATGCAAGCTTTTATTTCTTCATTCTCGATATTATACTGATTAATTCCGAACTGACGCATAACCTTTTGCACATTAGCATTTCTGAATTCTGAGCCTTTGTCAGAAGAAAAGAGTCTTACTTTTGGCATTTTGCTGTAAATTCCCTTTAAGGCTGTAGCAATACTTACTCCGTCCTATGTCTTAAAGGTTAAACCTTCACATGTTTTGTAAACACATCAGTGACAGCCAACAACCAAATTACTCCGTCGTTAAACTGCGATAAATTCAAAACGTTGGCTAAATCAGCCGACAGCGCGTCGAATGGCCCACTGGTATGTATAATATAACACAGAAATTTACGTACCACAGGTCTAAAGAGGGTATAAGTTTTTTCACCGGACAACCATTGTTTAATTACACCTAAAGAAACTGAACGCCCCGTCGCTTTTACGGCTCTAGCTAAACAAGAGATTCCAACAAAGGACCCGGGCGAAGCCGGCTCGTAGTAGTTTCCGCACTATCTGATAAGTAGTGGAAGTTACTCCCCCCACGCACCCGACGTTCGACTCGTTTCGACAAGTGGTTCATCGTCCCAGTCGAGCGAGGGTGGGTCGTCATGTAAATCGATCAAATCAATATCAACTAATGAATCGGTTGTGGGTGTTTCTCGTCTTCCAAGTTGGTCAGATCTACGCAGTTTCCTTTTATAGGGAATTTTCCGCTTCATTATACTCATACCGGGAGCGTGTCTTATATCGGCACGCAAACGTTTATTATCGGTAATACGTCCTAGTACTAATTTGACGACATCACTACCGGACACAACCTCTCCGTCGCTTTTAGTCTATTGACCAGCATTATCGAAATTTACTGTACCGCTATTTAGAAAACTTGAAATTCTTCCCCTGTATTTTTTTGGTACATCGTTAAAATTTGCGACGTAACCACTTCCATTTTTGGAAGCCACGGTGCTATCGGATTGAGGTATATCAGTCGTTTTGCTGTTAATAGTATCCAACGTATCACTCATCTGGCTGGAGCGCTACGCGGCAAAGCCATGTTGGAGGACACACTGCCTTGCAGATAACCCCCCCCCCCTCCGTTGTACATGTTACCTGTTAACCTTGACAAAATAACCTTTAACGGCTCGTCTAAATACTTCTTGTCTACATCTAAATACCTCTGTAAGGTTTGGGTGTATAGCTTAGCTTTTTGGTAATCATCGTATTTGTTGTTACCCAACACTTCCCTGATTGAAACGTCAAGTCTGGATACAGGACAGCTGAATAGTGATTTAGTAGGTTCTGGTGGTTGAACTGGGGGAGGGACACCACCGACGGTTACTAACTGCATTCTCGTGAACATCACTCTTAAGCGCCGAAAAGTCCACCAACTGCGCTGAAAATAGGACCTAACGCACCCAACACGGGTCCGAGTAGAGCGCTGAGGAATCCCCCAGATAGGTTTTTTTAGATCTACGACGATTAGATTCTTCTTCTTTCGGGAACAGGTTTTAGTTGATAAAGTTATCAATGTTTTCTTGTATTCCTTCAACTGCTTTTTCTGTGATGCACTTAGTGGTATACGGCCTTTGAGATGATTCAGGAAACAGAGGTAAATAATATCTTAAATTTTCGGACACCCCAGTAGAGTTTTCTTCACGTGTGTTCTGACTTTCTTCGAATGTAATAACACTAATACTGGTATATAGTCCTGGACTATTTGCATTAGCTTATTAGGCATCTTTGGGCACAAATACTATTATAGGTTGTGTGGGAGGAATGTGTCCAGTCCCTTCATTCCTGTTCACCTTTTCTCCCTCATCACACTCAAGAGCGTAGGTGGTTACGCTGCGAGTCGATCATTTTAATGGTTTGTACTACCGTGTTTCTCGATAATTTGATATTGTAAGGCCGTTAGACAATTAAGTCTGCCAACAATGACTGTGATTTTGTAACTAGAGTTACTGAAGCTCTGTTACAATAGCAACAATGTAACCCCGTGGGGTATTGTACTGTTATATTCCCAACCTTTGCTTTTGTTAGGCAAAGCCTCTATACAGGGTGGTCTAAAAGTCTGGTCACACACAAATAACTGCCGATATAATGGTCCTACGTTAATTCTGAAGACAAATTTGTCATGTAAGTCAGATATGGGAAAGCCACTGAAGATATTTTCAATAACCTTGAAAAAAGTATTCAAGGTCATCTGCATTCTATCATCCAAACGGTGCAAGATACAGCAAAAAAAGTGAATTAGAAAGTTACACGCGAGCATCAAACATGGCAAACTGCGAAAACAGATTGAAAATCGGACCATAATTGCAATAGTTATGAGGAAAACAAAATAGCAACATAGTCTTCCCTGGACATTTTAACTGCCATGCAGTGAAGCTTGGCATGCATGGCAGTTAACACGTTCAGCATAGACTTTGTTGATATTTTGTTTTCCTCATAACTATTGCAATTATGCTCCGATTTTCAATTTCTTTTCGCAGTTTGCCATGCTTGACGCTCGCGTACTACTTTGTAATTCACTTTTGTGCTGTATCTTGCGTTATTTGGAAAATAGAATGCCGATGACCTTGAATGCTGTTTTCAAGGTCATTGAAAATATCTTCATTGGCTTCCCCATATCTGACTTACATTACAAATATGTCTTCAGAATTAACGTAGGACCGTTATATCGGCAGTTATTTGCGTGTGAGACTTTTAGACCACCCTGTATTGCGTCATTTTTTTTCCCTAGTTTTGTTTTTGAAGAAGGTGGACGTTTTTTGACAGGCCGTCACCATTTTGCGGGCCTAATGCCGTTATCCAGTGCAACCGAATGATTTTTCCACACTGATTATCCTACAGTTGATGCAGTTTAGACTACTGCAACACGACCGTGGTGGACACAGGTGACTAGCCTAACTTTAAGAGACGGATTATCTGAAACTTTTTTCCAACGGCCCATGTTGTGGTAAGAAGAATGACCAAGCATGATCACGCATGTTTAAAGGAGCACGGGGATGTTGCCTGAGAACGAGTTACAAAATGACGCAAGATTGAAAGCTGCGCCGGCAGAATAATTCTCCCTCATATATCCAAATGCTTTCGTGTGAATAAAACACTGCTGTGTGTCAAAACAACTGGTGACGTTATTGAGTCTAACCGCTCATCAACATTCCGATCCGAGTGGACCTCCATTTGATAGATGCATAAGAATAGGCCCGATAGGCACCCGTTCTTCCGTCGAGAAGCCGTGGAGTCGAAATGACACGCTCTGGTGACTTCCAACACTATAGCTAGAGTTACGCGGCTTCCCTCGCGTTTTGACAGCATCTTACTGACACTTTCGTGTCATAGGCTACGAACCACCTAACTGTCAGTTAACCTCTCACCGTCTGACAGGTTGCTTAATATATTGGAATGAAAACGTAAATTAGAGTAGAAGCATGTAAATCAACAAATTAAAAAAGGTTCTTTTGTCGCTTCCTTGTGTACACTTAACATAAATTTCGATCCAACAGATAATTGATTTCCAAAATATTTAATTTGATTTTGACCCCGACAGGATTTAAACAAAAAAAAATATGGAGTATTTAAAGATGCTGTCCTAAGTGACTTCTGAAAAATGTTATACACTACACAAACTAATGAATTCCTTCTGTGACAAGTTCCTTTCACCGTGATATCATTCAATAACGACTGAGGTATCGTATGTACGACGTCATGACAAATTAACATACAATCCTGAGGAACAGAGTCTTATATTTCTCGTGTTAAACCTTTTTGAAAAGAAGTGGGCAATCAAATTTAGTTTGATATTCGCCGTAACAATAAAGTATCGATGTTGGACTCGGATTAACGATTTCTTGAGAACGGTGTATTAACTGAACAATGGCTGACGTCTTACCAGCAAATGTAGGGCCAGAAAAAAATATAATTATTGGGATGTAACAACCTCATATCCATACTGAACTCTCTTCTCCCACACACCTCATTTTAGACAAATTGTGTAAGTTTTTTTAGTGAATATTAGTCAAATTGTATTAAGTATTTTTTTAGCGTATATAATCGTATGTTATAAACAAATTTAAGCATTTAAACGGCTGCATAAAATATGTTTAATAAGAAATTTTATGGCATGGAATTGTCTACAAAAAAGGGTCTATTCGTTTTTTTTTAAACTGAGTTAATGATTCAGCGAGTAAACAGTGTCAAAGAGGCTACTCATGTGGCCCCCAATGCACATTGCACTTCATATAGTTGATGCCTTGGAGCCCAAAATTACTGGCATTTGTCACTATAAAAAGCATGAATGCATATGAAGAGTATCTGGAAAATATAGCTATGATAGAAAATTCAAAAAACCCTCTGGGGGAGGTGGAGGTGGTGATTTACCCCACCAAAAACTGTACTTACAGTGATTTTCGTGATAAAAGTATTCTTGCGAGCCGTCTAATAATCCGAAATAGATAGATACGATTAGGATTTTCTGAAAGGTGGGGATCTATTCTTTCCATCAATCACAACCAAAATTGTTTAACTTAGATAGGGACCTCCTACGTCCATTTAAAGTGAAGAGATAGCAGCGTTACCGTATGGTGATTTTCGAATTCAAGTGTTCTGACGAGCCCTCTAATAGGCAGAAATGAATATGCTTAGGATTTTCTGAAAGGTGCAAATATATTGTTTCCATCAATCATAATCAAAATTGTTTAACTTAGATAGGGACTGTCCTACGCCCATTTAAAGGTGCAGAGGTAATGGCGTAGCAGCGAAAGCGTATGGTGATTTTCGAATACAAAGTGCTCTAGCGAACACTCTAATAGCCAGAAATGGACATGCTTAGAATTTTCTGAAAAGTGGGGATCTATTTTTTCCATCAATCCTAACCAAAATTGTTTAGCTTAGATAGGGACCAACTTATGCCTAGTTAACGATGAAGACGTAATGGTGTGATGGCGAATGCTTTTGTTGATTTTCAAATTCAAAGTGCTCTTGTAAGCCCTCCAATAGCCCGAATTGGACATGACTAGGATATTCTGAAAGGTAGGGATGTATTATTTACATCAATCCTAACCAAAACTGGTTAGTTTAGGTACAAATACAAATATGAGCATTCCAATTGCACACTGAAAACCAAATTAGCTGCTAAACTAGTTACAGCTACACTTTAAAATAGACTTGGGACGGTTCCTATCTAAGTTAGACTTTCTGTTAGGATTGATGGACAATAACAGATCCCCACCTTTAAGAAATTGTAAGCATGTCCATTTCGGACTATCAGAGAGCTCGCAAGAGCACTCTGAATTCGAAAGTCAACATACAATTTTTCCGTTATGTTTTTACCTCTTCACCATTAAATAGGCGTAGAACGGTCCGAATCTAAGTTGAATAATTTCGGTTAGGATTGATGGAAAGAATAGACTCCACCTTTCAAAAAATCTTAAGCATACACAATTCGGGCTATCAGAGGACTCACAAGAATCAGAGGGATCACAAGAGTACTTTGAATTTTGGAAATCAACTAACGCTTTCGCCCACGCCATTAATCTTCACCTTTAACTAGGCATAGGCTGTTCCCTCTCTAAGCTAAACAATTTCGGGAAGATTTGATGGAAAAAAATAGATCCCCACCTTTCAGAAAATCCTAAGCATGTCCATTTTTACCTATTAGAGGGCTTGCTAGGGCAGTTTAAATTCGAAAATCACCATACGCTTTCGCTGCTATCTCTTCACCCAGAAATGAGTGTAGGACGGTCCCTAAGTTAACAATTTTGGTCATGATTGATAGAAATAATAGATTCCCACCTTTCAGAAAAATCTAATCGTATCCTTTTCGAGCTATTTGAGGGCTCGCAAGAATTCTTTGAACACGAAACTCACTATAACTACCGTTTTTGGTGGGGTAAATCACCCCTTCCACCTCCCCCATGGAGTTTTTTGAACTTGCTATCATAACTATTTTTTATAGTTACCGTATTCGTCATACGCATTCATGCTGTTCACTGAAAGTAAAAAATTCCATCAATTCGGGCCCCAAGCCATGCAACTATATGAAGCGTAATATGCATCGGGGACCACATGCGTGGCTATTCGCATGAATCACTGACTCAGTTAAAAAGAACCGAACAGTACGTCTTTTATAGGTTAACGTACCTTGTCAAAAACTTGAAAAACCTTGAAAAAAACTTGCTGCATGAACTTAAGTAACCAAAAATATTTGCATAAAATTACTCTTATCCCTCCTTGCCAACCGCAGCCATCTGCCGTGCAATCCAGTACAGTATTATCATTCATACCGTTCATTTAGACCTTTTTTTCATTCATAAGCGCAGACCAGTTGAAAATTTTCTGCTTACGGAGCAGAATTCCACTCGACACTCGTCAATTAGCGACTTTAAACAGTACGTCTTTCATGTTCTACAGTTTCGGATTAAACATATTTATGCAGCCGTTTTCGTGATAGATTCACAAATACCGATTGCGGGCACGAGTTTCCAAGATGGCGGCATTAGCTCAACATTCTTCTACACTGTTCATTCGCTAAATCATTGAATCTACGAAAAAAATGTATAGAACATTTTTTTGTAAAAAATTTCATGCTCTACATTTTTGGACGGAACATATTTCATGGCCGAGCAACCGTTACCGAGATATATTGAAAAATCCGATATCGGAAGCCATGTTTCCAAGACGGCGGCATTAGCTCAACACGGACAGCTGATGACTTTTAGTATGTTCAACCTAAGACCATTACGAACATCAGTGCCTAAAATTGGCTTATCATGAATTATTCTGCAATTCGACCTAAATTTGGTCTAATTTGACTGGGCTATCATCACAAAATAAGAAAATCCTATCTAGCTTTCTTGGTATTAGACACGTTTTTACATGTGTCTGATACTGTTGTTAGGTTTTAAAGATTTATTTATGGTTACGGACTTACATTTTCTTCAAAAGCCGAAACTGAAAGTTATTCGCTTCACACACACTATGCTGCTGTGAACTGTTGCTGGTGCCACCACCATCTGTAGCCGCTGCTACACTTTACTTTAACATTTCGTGTTCAGACATGTCCATGCGCGTCTGCGTGACGTCACAATGACGTTTTTCAATTTCTATACCGCGGGAGCATATTTACTCCATCATGGAGAAGGAAGTGATTATGCAATCATTCCCGTACATGAGCTGGATACAGTCTGGAAAAAAAGGTAATTTTGCCGGCTAAAAATTGTTTCTATTGTTAGGAAAATACATAACCTGTTAATTTTTGATTAAGTTCCCCGGATGTTGCCGTTTCCCTGGAGGTTTTTGGTGCTGCGCAGCCGCCGGCGTTGTAACCTACCACGTATCCCTTCTGCGCAGGTATTTCGTATATAAAGCGCTGTGGCGCATTCGTTCTTCATCATTTTTACCACTCATTTTGCCAGGCGGTGACTCGAGAGGGGAGGCAGGGTGGGTATGGTTAGGTATTTTCTAACAGCAGAAATAATTTTTAGCTGGCCTGGCTGGGGGCCGGCAGAATTAACCTTTCTATTGTTGGAAAATCCATAACCTGTTAATTTTTGCATTAACAGTGAGACCTCGGTAGTTTGGTGGCGAGCACCGCCCTGACGGGTACCCCGGGGTTACGAGCCAGCAGTTTCCCCCAAAAAGTTGTTTCAACTTCGCACTTTATTCAGAAATCATGTCAAACAAAAAATTGGTCTCTTTCATGGGGATTGGTGGCCCTGAAAAGGACCGTTGTTTTTAGAGATGAGGTCTTGCTCCCGCCTTCGTTTTCTGTGTGCTTAATTACACATCTGGCAGCTGGATTAGTTACACATCTGGCAGGCTGGATTACACATCTGGCAGCTACGATGGGGCCCAGACGACGTAGTTCATCAGCTTGCTTCGTCATCTCTAGAAAGCAGTGGCTTGCGAAGACGGAGCTGCTTCAGCAAGAGGCTGCCGTGAGGACGTCTTGGACTGTAACGGAGTTGTGGAATGCCCAGGAGGTGGAGAGTGCTCTCAACTCGTGCGCTGTGACCCTGATGACTTCGTCTGCTTGGCTTTTGTTGGCGTCATCATAGGCGGCTTGAATGGTGTCCCGTATCCATTTAGCAATGGTGGCTGCTGAGGTTTCCCCAAGTTCATTTCGAATGGGAGGAAGAGTTGTGTTCTGCCTTTGCGAATGCCTTCATTGGTCGTCCTGGAGAGATAGAAGCGGAGTGCTCTTACTGGACAAAGGTGACGTTCAGACTCTTGACCCACAATGTTTGTTAGCGCTGGAATTGTGATGGGTTTTGTTGGTTCGCACGGTTTCTGTATTTTGGCACGGAAATCGGCTCTGGGGGTTAATGTGATGTACGTATTGTCCGGAGTGAGGACGCAGAATGCAGGGTCTGCTGACAGGGCTTGGATTTCGCCGCATCTTAGGCTGGACGCAAGGGAGACGAAGAATACCGTTTTCCTTGTTAAGATTGCCATTGGGTGTTTAGCATTGGTTCATATGGGTCTTTTAGGAGGGAGTTCAGGACGATGGAGAGGTCCCACTTTGGGAATTTTTGTTTTATTGCTGGCCTTTCAATCTCGAAGGATTTGATTAAAGATGAGATTCTGTAGTCTGTGAGGAGATGGGTGCTTCCTGCTGCCTTGATTGCCGTGTTGATTGCTGATCGGTAGACAAGGATGGTGGATCCTTTGAGGCCTTCCTTGAACGTGATGTTTCATAATTCGGCTATACGGGGATTGATTGGATTGCCTTTCCTTCTGTTACAACAATGAAACCATTTTTCCAATGACTGTCATAGATCCTGTTGGATAAAGCTCTGATGGAAGTGGATGCAATTCTGGTGGCTTCTTCCTCATGAATTCCTGCCTTTTTGAGGAGTCTGGTGATAGTAGCCATGCTTGTAGCATTTCTAGGTTTTGGTGAAATTTTGTGCCTTTCTGTTGTGTCAGAAGGTCCGGAATGAGTGGGAGTCTTCTTGGGTGGTCCACTAGTAGAGGGAGGAGGTGTGGAAACCACTGAGCTGCTGGCCAGAATGGTGCTATCAGTAGGAATACGCTGTTGGTGTGGTGTATCTTTTGCAGGACTTTTGGCAGGATTTGGAAAGGAGGGAATAGGTAGGCGTAAAGGTTCTCCCAGTTGAACGTTAGGGCGTCTATTGCAACTGCCGTCTGGCCTGGTACTGGGCTGATGAATAGGGGAAGTCTAGCATTATGCCTCGTTGCGAATAGGTTCATCATAGAAGTTCATCATATGTTGAAAAGTGATTCGCAAATGGAACTCTTTAGTGTCCATTCTCCTGTTGGTGGATTCTTCCGTGAGAGTGAATCCGCAATCACGTTCCTGTCTCCTGGTAAAGTGGGAGGATCGTTGTGTTTAAACGTATACAAAGGTTGAAGATTTAGGATGTTATCTCGTGTAGGTTTCGTTATCGAGTTTCGCCTTCATTCCTTATGTAGGCAACAGCAGTCATGTTGTCCGCTTGGATTTGGATAGTTTTCCCCTGAATGGTGGTCTTGAAGTACCATAGGGCATTGAGTATGGCTTTCATTTCCAGTATGTTGATATGGTTTGTGCTTGGCTCCCAGGTTCCGGATACTTCCACGTGTTCGATGTCGGCTCCCAAGCCGTGTGTTGAGGCGTCGGTCAGGAGTATGAGGTCTGGTTAGGGTTCGTGTAGAGGTACTGTGTCCAATAGGTTGTGGATTTCCGACCACCACAGGAGGGATTCTCAAGGGACGTCTTTGGCTGTTTGTGAAGGCATTTGTAGGGATGTGGGTTTGAGCCCCAGACATCTATTCTGTAATGGTGGAAGGGGCGCACCATCCAATGGCCGTGTGGTATTCGGTTCGCCATGGAATCCATTTTGCCGATGAGGGAGTTCAGCTCCGTTATGGAATGGTCTTGCTTTTGACGGAATTTGTGGATGTGATTGATGATATCTTCTATTCTCTGTAGTGAGGGTCGGATGTTGGGTCTTGTCAGGTCGAAGTCTGCTCCTAGGAACGTGAATTGTTGGCTTGGTCAGGACAGCAATGGTGCGATCCCTGTTTGAGGCCAGGGTTGCCGGATGTTGATGGTTCAGGATATGCTCCTGCATTGATTTCGTCTGGGTGTAGAGAGGCTAGGATTGGTTTTAGTACCATAGTGAAGATTCTTGGTGCCACGTTCAGTCCAAAAGGGAGACATGTGAATTGGAAGACGTTTCCTTTGTGGATGAACCGGAAGAGGTGTTGTATGGATTCGTGCAGTGGAATATGAAGATAAGCATCTTCTAAGTTGATTGATACAGTCCAGTTGTTGGTTTTTAGAAAGGAACGGATCGATTCTAGTGTCTCATCTTGAAGTGTTGATTTTCCATGTATTTGTTTCGAGGTTTTAGGTTGAAAATCATTCCGTCTCTTCCGGATTTCTTTGGTCTGAGGAAGATGTGGCTGTAGGAAGTCTGGTCCAAAAAGTTGATGACATTTCCTGATTGCTTTCTTTCTCAGTTGCGTTTGAATTTCAGTTTCTAGCTGAGGCGTACTGGTTGAGGTGTGCAGCCATGGTGGTGCCAAAGAGGAGGTCTTTTGAGGAATGTTGGTAGGAATCCATCCCTGATGATGGACAGAACTGGTTGATTTGTTGTTATTTTCTTCCAGGCTGGGAGGAAGTATTTTAGTCTTGCTCCTACTGGAATTGTGAATGTTTTGGCGACACTTTCTCGATTTCCTTTTGGGTGAGTATTGGCTTCTTCTGTGCTCGTTGTCCTGGCGTTTCCTCCCTCCAGATTCCTTTGATAACATTGTTGAAGCGGTAAGATTGGTTGGATTGAAAGGATTGGTTTGAGCGGGTTGGTTGGTTTGTTCTGACCGAAAGAATTGCTTGGTGTTTCGGTTGTCAGGTTAAGGGCAGGTTTTTGGTCCATGGTTCAGAGTGTTGGCTTCCATTTTGGTTTGGTTTGTTGCCCCTGTGATATTTGGTAGTGGTTCATTGTTTGAAGTAATCTTTTTGGGGATGTCCAGGTTAGGTTCAATTAGTCCATATGGAAGATTGAGTTTGTTTCATGTAAGGGTAGGTTCCTTAGTTTGAATTTGGTGGATTCATTCAGGTTTGAAGTTGTTGCCAGTGTAGTGTTAAGAAGCAGAAGTGTGATGTTGAAGAGGGCTCTCGTTAGCCAGTTTAGTGCGCGATACGTCACAAAGCCCGTTTTCTGAAAGAGTTGTGGTAGAAGGTTCTGGAGATTCGTCATGTCTTGTTCGAAGGGATGGGAAGACAATTTTTCACATAGAGCGTTGATGGCCGTGTAGAGGACATCTGCTGAGAGATTGCTCGGAGGCCCAGTCTTGTGCACTTGTCGGTGTCGAGGAGGACGGAAGTTGGTACTTCAGTTTTCTTTGGTAGAAAAAGGTCAGTTCCAAAGTCCATGGTCACTTCAGTTGTAAGGAATTCGCATTCCGGGTAGATGTCGAAATTCTTGGGGGCTGTTGCGCCGTCTCCGGTTGAAGAAGGAAGATTCACTTCCTGGTCTGGGTGGCGGTAGTTCCTTGTCTAGTTCGAGGGCTTCACCTCGTCCGAGAATGGTTCCCCCATTGCGTAGTAGACAGGTTAGGAGTGTCGTTGATTGGCCGAGCAAAGGTTGTTGTTTTACATTTTTATCTCTGAGGGCGAAGCCAAATCCTGTGGTTAAACCTCTGTTAATTGCTGGGACATCCTGGAGTTTGAAGGGTTTGTATAGGAAACAATCTGGCATGATGTCTTCTGCTGTCTTTAGCAGTTCATGAAGAGGAATGTTGGTGTCCTCCGTGTTAAGGTCAGGAAAACGAATGTGTCGATTGGATGTATTCGTATTCGTTGGGAGAGTAAGGTTAGAGGTTTGACCCGAGTTCGCATTCGCATTCATTGGTTTATTTGCGTTCACATTCGGTGGTGTGAATGCATTCACATTCGTGGCTGTATTTGCATTCTCATTCGTGGGTGTAATTGCATTCGCATTCGGTTTAGGAGCATTCATGTTTGATCCTCTTGGGTTTGCATTCGCATTCGTGTAGGATTTAGTGATCAAGTTTAGGATTGAAGCTGAGTCGATTGTTGAGTCTTCATCTTCCTTGTCGGGGATTGGGTCGTTGACCAGAGGCGGAAGTTGGTGCGAATGTTTGGTCTTTCTTGACGAGCAGTTGGAGGAAGTCGACGCTACCCAGTCAGCGGTTCTCTTGTTAGTGATCGAAGCGGAAGTGGTCAGTGGCGGCATTTCAGTACGGTAGCCGAAGTTGGTAATTGCACGATCGGCTAGGCGGTGTACTTCCGTGTGGTTGATGGGAGGATTACGGGAGGAGCGAGAAGACAGGTCGATTGGCTGCGTTGATTGTGCTTGAAGGAGTTTACGCATTCGTTTAATTTTGTGGTATGCTTCTTTGGCTTCGAAGAATTCGGCGTCAAGACTTGATAGATTGGCGCTTGAGGCCGGGGAACGTAGGCCTGCTTGTAGTGGCGAGACATCGTCATCACATGGCTTCATTCTTTTCTTCTTTCTGCGTGACGTGGTGTTTGCATTCGTACTCGTCATGGCATCAACAGGAGCTGTGTCAGCCGTGGTGTTCGTATTCGTAGAATCTTCAGCATTCACATTCGTAAAATCGTCAGCGTACGCATTCGTAAAATCTTCAGCGTTCGCATTCGTAAAATCTTCAGCGTTCGCATTCGCAGTGCTGTTTGAGTTCGCATTCGCATTCGTGGTGGCTTCCGGGTCTTGAGTGGCATTCGCATCCGGGAATGAGAGCAGGACCGCATAAACGACAGCGTCGGGGTCGACAGCGGGCACGGTCGGGGGACGGGAAGATCTCTTTGTAACCTCGGGGAGGGGGGGGGGGGGCTTTAGGCTTGACATCCTTTTTCTTCTGGGCAAGATCGACAAATGTTGGGAAACAGAAGAGCGTGGACACGCTCTGGAGGAAAAATAATGAACGAAAGCGCCACGGCACTTTATATACGGTAGACCTGCGCAGAAGGGATGCGCGGTGGGAAGCGGCAACGTTCGGGGAGCTTATGCAAAAATTAACAGGTTATGGATTTTCCAACAATAGAAAGACAATTTTGCTGGCTCTCCCGACTGGCCGGCTGAAAATTGTTTCTTTTGCTGGAAAATTACATAACCTGTTTATTTTTGTATATGTTCCCCGAACGTTGCTGTCTCCCTGGAGGTTTTTCGGTACTCAGTAACCTGACTGCGCATCAGTTCCGCGCAGCCCCTCTCTTTTGTAAAGCGCATTCGTTGGTCATCGTTTTTCCTCTTGACATGTCAGGCGGTGACTCGAGGGGAGGTAGCCTGGGTTTGGTTATGTATTTTTCCAGCAAAAGAAACAATTTTCAGCCAGCCAGTCGCGAGGGCAGGCAAAATTGTCTTTCTTGCTGCTGGAAAAAACTATAACCTGTTTATTCTTGAATAAACAGTAAGATCTCGTCAGAGTCTGATGGCAGGCACCGCCCTGACGGCTTCCCTAGAGTGGCGAGCCGGCACTCCCCCTAAAAGTTTGTAAAACTTCGCACTTTATTCAGAAAACAGGATAACAGGAAAATGTATTCTCTTTCGTGGTATTTGGTGGCCCTGAAAAGGACCGTTGGTTTAGAGATGAAAGCTTGCTTCCGTCTTTGTTTTCTGAGTGGTTAAGGGGGCTGGATTACACATCTGGCAGCTACGATGGGGCCCAGACGATGTAGTCCATCGGCTTGCTTCGTCATCTCTAGAAAGTAGTGGCTTGCGAAGACGGAGCTGTTTCGCCATGAAGCTGCTGTCAGGATGTCTGGGACTGGAACGGCGTTGTGATATGTCCATGAGGTTATTAATGCTTGTGGTGTGCTGTTATTCTGATACCCTCGTCTCTGCAGTTGATGTCGGCATCATCATATGCTGCTTGGCTGGTTTCACGAATCCATTTTGAGACCATGACTGCTGAGGTTTCACCAGTGGTCTTCTCATTATGGTAGGAACAGTTGAGTTCTTCCTTTGCGAATGCCTTCATTAGTAGTTCTGGAGATGTAGAAATGGAGTGCTCGTACTGGGTACACGTGGCGCTAAGGCTCTTGTCCAATGATGTGAGTCAGTGCTGGGATGACAATAGGTTTGGTTGGTTCGCAGGGTCGTTGCGTCTTAGCACAGAAGTCTGCTCTGGGTGTTAACGTAACGAGAGTGTTGTCTGGAGCGAAGAAACAATAGGCTGGATCTGCGGATAAGGCTTGGATCTTGCTGCATAATAGGCTTGATGCCGACTTTCCTGCTTAATATGGCCAGTGGGCTGTTGAGAAGGGGTTCATAAGGTTGTTTGAGCAGTGCATTCAGTACGATGGACAGGTCCCATCTTGGGAAAGCTTGTCTTTGGGTTGGACGTTCTTTTTCTAATGACTTGATAAGTGTGGATATTTTGTAGTCGTCTAGGAGAAGAGAGCTTCCTGCTGCTTTGAAGACCGAGTTCAATGCTGAGCGGTGGATAAGAATTTTGAGCTTTTTAGGCCTTCTGCGCAAAGTGTATTCAAGTATTTGAGCAGGTCAGCTAGAGGGAGATTGACAGGATTGACTTTCCTTCCGTCACACCAATGAAACCATTTTTTCCAGTGGCTGTTGTAGATGCGGTTGGTGGAGAGTCTGATGGCGAGTTCTGGGATTCCTTCAGCATCTTTATGAATACCTGTCTTTCTGAGGAGTTTGACGATAGTAGCCACCCGTGCAGATATAGGGTGTGAGATTTGGGTGATTCTTGGTTCCTTTTTGTTGGGTGAGCCGATCTGGAACTGCTGGAAGGGTTCTTGGATTGTCTATCAGAAGGTTGAGAAGTTGTGGGAACCACACTGCTGACAGCCAGTTTGGGGCTATTAGAAGGAAGAGGCTGCCTAACTTGTGGATCTTCTCCAGGATCTGTGGTAGCAACTTGAAAGAGGGGAAGAGGTAGGCGTAGAGATTCTCCCATAGGAAAGTCAGCGCATCTGTTGCTATTGCTCTCTCGTCCGTGAGTGAACTGATGAATAGGGGAAGTCTGGCATTGTGCTTCGTGGCAAAGAGATCTATAATCGGGGTTCCCCAGATGTTGAAAAGTGATTCGCAGATGGATTTCTTTAGCATCCATTCCCCTGTTGGTGGTTTCTTGCGGGACAGAGAGTCTGCAATGACATTCCTGTTGCCTGGAATATGTTGGGGGAATGAGTCGTTCCGAGTTGGATGCAGAGATGGAAAATTGGCGATGTGATTTCGTGTAATTTCCGAGATCTTGTTCCGCCCTCTTTCTTGATGTGTGCTACTGCTGTAGTGTTTCCCCATCGTTTCCCCATGAGGCTTGGACTTGGGTCGTTTTCCCTCGGATCACATGCTGGAAGTGAAGTAGAGCATTGTAGGCAGCTGTGAGTTCTAGGACGTTGATGTAGCCTTTGTCCCGCCTCATCCATGTTCCTGATGTTTCGAGATGGCCGATGTGTGCTCTCCTATCCTTCGAGTGATGCATCGGTTAGTAGAATCAGATCTGGCTGAGGTTAGTGTAGTGGGACTAAGTGGGATAGGTAGAGTACGTCTGACCACCAAAGTAGTGTTTCCTAAGGTTAACTTGGTCCAGTTGTTTGGCGGTGGGTTGGGTGGGATGGTCCGTTTCCCCATGAGTCTTCGTAAAAAGTTCGAAACTAATTTTCGCTCACTTTCACAATGCAGATATTACCAATACCTTGCTAATTTTCGACTGAAATTCTTCAGTCTTCATCAGGCATCCTAGTTAATTGGCTTTTCTACATCTCCTTTGCTGGTCTCTTGAACACGGCAACCATTTTGAAAAACGTTGTGGCCTCTGGTATTTACAACTCTGCTGCTTTCCTACGCTTCCCGTTCGCTCGTTTCCAACCACTTGCGCTGGAGCAGGGAATCAAGACCTTTTCCAACTAGGTGCATAATATGCGGGTTTGATGGCCCTTGGGTGTTCATCAGTGGAACAGAATGTCTTCTGTGGTGTTGGCTGGCGATTGACTGAAGGCACCTAAGGTGGGTGTTACTCGCTGTGTTAGAGCTGATGAGCGTTTGTTTTTTCCCATCCAATGCTATGCTCAGTGCTCATGCAACGGAGTGCAATGCTATTGTCTTTCACTTTATTCCTGGTGTCACTCATGTGTTGGCCTATTCTCGTTCTTACTCCTTTTCTTGTTTCACCGATGTATACAGCACTGCACCCATTGCATGGGACACGATACACACCTTCTCTGGTATTAGCCACTTCTTCCATGGACTGCTCATCTTTCGTTCAGCACTTATACTCTCATTTTGAGTTTTTCTGCCTTTCATCACAAGTGACTTAAGATTCGCGCTCTTCCTAAGAAGGTGGTAAATCCTTTTTTGGAGATCAAGTTCTTGACTTTATCACTTACTCCTCTCAAATATGTCAACACCACTCTTCTCTTCTGTACTATTTCACTTTCACTTTTTTGCTCTTTTTCATTTGCTTGGTTGTTTTTTGCGATTCCTCTGGCTTTTTGAATTTGCGCATTCAGGAGACCTCCCGGGTAGCCTAGTTGGATAAATCTTCCTTTTGCTTCCTGAATATGTGGCGTGGCCATCTTTTCATCACTGGAGTTTCTGAAGAGACGAGAGAATTCATTCAGGGAGATGGCTTTAAGTTGCTCCTTGGGGTGACCAGAGGAATACGAGATGCCCCTCTGTGAAGCTGTTGGTTTTCGGTACGGTTGGTAAGTAACTTTTCCACAATCTGTTCTTATAATCAGGACATCCAAAAATGGAAGGGACCCTTCTTTTTCTTCTTCAAGAGTGAACGACAGATCAGGGTGCCATCCATTCAATTTTTCATACACTCTTTCTAAGTCACTTCTCTTTAACACTGCTCCCACATCGTCAACAAATCTTTTCCAGAACTTAATCGCTAGCACATTAGAACAAATGAAGGCATCGAGATGTTGCATGACAATTTCGCCTATGATTGGAGAGCTTGAGTAGCCCATGGGTGCTCCTTTGATTTGCCAGAACACTTCTCCACCAAATTCGACATATATCGACGAGAGAAGCACTTTTAACAATTCTCTGTCACGTTCAAATACTTTCCTTTCAAATTTTCGCTTCTTACGGGATTTGTCCAACATATCCAAAATGAGGCGGTGAGACAAACTCGGAAAGAGCTTCTCTACATCAAACGACACCATGACATCATCTTCTTCTAATTTTAGTTTCTTAAGCTCAACCAGGAGGTCTTGTCTTTAATAAGCGACACGGTGATTCCACATACTTTTTTAACTCTTTAGCAACCACCCAGTCAAGCTTTTGGGCCATGCCTCCCTTGGCCGATGTAATGAGGCGGAGAGGGGCTCCTTCCTTGTGAAAAAATTGTTGGGAGGCGTTGGGGTGCCTTGGGAGCCAACTCTTTCATTTCTTCTTCAGAAATGTGACCTTCCGATCATAGCCGAAATTGTCATGCAACATCTCGATGCCTTCATTTGTTCTAATGTGCTAGCGATTAAGTTCTGGAAAAGATTTGTTGGCGATGTGGGAGCAGTGTTAAAGAGAAGCGACTTAGAGTGTATGAAAAACTTGAAGAAAAAGAAGGGTCCCTTCCATTTTTGGTTGTCCTGATTACAAGAACAGATTGTGGAAAAGTTACTTACCAACCGTACCAAAAACCAACAGCTTCACAGAGGGGCATCTCGTATTCCTCTGGGCACCCCAAGGAACAACTTAAAGCCATCTCCCTGAATGAATTCTCTCGTCTCTTGAGAAACTCCAGTGATGAAAAGATGGCCACGCCACATATTCAGGAAGCAAAAGGAAGATTTATCCAACTAGGCTACCCGGGAGGTCTCCTGAAGGCGCAAATTCAAAAAGCCAGAGGAATCGCAAAAAACAACCAAGCAAATGAAAAAGAGCAAAAAAGTGAAAGTGAAATAGTACAGAAGAGAAGAGTGGGGTTGACCTATTTGAGAGGAGTAAGTGATAAAGTCAAGAACTTGATCTCCAAAAAAGGATTTATCACCTTCTTAGGAAGAGCGCGAATCTTAAGTCACTTGTGATGAAAGGCAGAAAAACTCAAAATGAGAGTATAAGTGCTGAACGAAAGACGAGCAGTCCATGGGAGAAGTGGCTAATACCAGAGAAGGTGTGTATCGTGTCCCATGCAATGGGTGCAGTGCTGTATACATCGGTGAAACAAGAAAAGGAGTAAGAACGAGCATAAGCCAACACATGAGTGACACCAGGAACAAAGTGAAAGACAACAGCATTGCACTCCATTGCATGAGCCCTGAGCATAGCATTGGATGGGATGGGAAAAAACAGAAACGCTCATCAGCTCTAACACAGCGAGTGACACCCACCTTAGGTGCCTTGAGTCAATCGCCATCCAACACCACAGAAGACATTCTGTTCCACTGATGAACACCCAAGTTTATGCACCTAGTGGGAAAAGGTCTTGATTCCCTGCTCCAGCGCAAGGGGTTGGAAACGAGCGAACGGGAAGCACAGGAAAGCAGCAGCGTTGTAAATACCGGAGGCCACAATGTTTTTCAAAATGGTCGCCGTGTTCAAGAGACCAGCAAAGGAGATGTAGAAAAGCCAATTAACTAGGATGCCTGATGAAGCCTGAAGAATTTCAGTCGAAAATTAGCAAGGTATTGATAATATCTGCATTTTGAAAGTGAGCGAAAATGAGTTTTGAACTTTTTACGAATATTAATCAAGAGTTTCAAAGTACGTCCAGTAACGGTTTTTTCAGTCCCCATGAGTCGATTCGAAAGTGGTGGAATGGTCTTGTCATCCATCTGCCATAAGATATCAGGTTTGCAGCGGATTCCATCCTTCTGATTAGGGAGTTTAGTTCCGTGAGTGAGTGGTTCGTTTGTTGCCGGAACTTTCTTGCTTGTTTTAGGAGGTCTTCTATCCTTTCCGCGGAGGGGCTGATTATCGAGGTGACCATATCGAAATGTGCGCCGAGAAAAACGAATTTCTGGTCTGGTGTAGTCTTTGTTGTCTTGAAGTTTTGTGGAGTCCTTGTTGTTGCGTCTATTTCTTTTTGGTGGAGACGTGTTAGGATGGGCTTTAATATCATGGTGAAGATCCTTGGTGCTGTGTTGAGTCTGAAGGGTAAGCAATGGAATTGGAAGACTTTGCCTTGGTAGAGGAATCGAAACAGGTGTTGAATGGATGCGTACAGTGGGACAATAGGCATCTTCTAAGTCGATCGATACAGTCCAATCGTTGAGCGTTAGAGAAGATCGTATTGTTTCCAGGGTTTCCATCTTGAAATGGTGATTTCCATGTAAAGGTTCAGTGGTTTTAGGTTAAAAATCATTCCCTCGCTTCCTCATTTCTGGGGTCTTAAGAAAGATGTAGCTGTAGAAGCCTGGGCCGAATGGAGGATGGCAGTGCGAGATTGCTTTCTTGTGTAGGAGTTCGTTGAATTCTGTTGTTAGTTTCTGGTTGGGAGCTGAGGCAAAATCCCAAGGTGGCGACTGGGCTAGAGGAGGATTGTTGATGAATGTTGGAAGAAAACCTTTTTGGGATGATGGATAATACTTGTTGGTTGTTGTCAGTTTCCGCCATGCAGGGAGAAGTGCTGAAGGCGAGCTCCTACAGGGTGATGGAGGTGAATGTTGGCGTCATTGGTCCCTCTTGGTGCGACTTCTTTTGCCGGGGGAGGAGTATCGACATCTCTTATCGAATGATGATCCTTTGTCGTCACGGTTGCGAGACCTGCTGGAGGAGTTTCAAAAAGAGTGATTTGATCGAAAGGACTGGTTTGAACGGAACTGCTGGCTTTGTCCGGACGGTGGTTGTCGGAGTTTGAGGGTTGTGGCTTGTTCAAGAATCGGCTGGTCGTTGAGAAGACGGAGGTCTCTGTTGAAAAGGCCTACAGAAGTGACTTGAAGAAGCAGTGTTTCTTGAAGGCTTGGGCTTCTTGGATATGTCTAGATGGGGTGCCAGAGTTGGAATGAGGCCACGGAATAGGGTGTAAGACTCTGTAGAGGGAGATTTCTTAGCTCATGTTTTGTTGAGTTGTTCAGGTTTGAAGCTGTGGCAAGAGCAGCGTCTCTTAGGAAGAGTGTGTTGTTGAAAAGTGCTCGAGTGAACCAGTTAAGTGCATGGAAAGTTGCAAAGCAGGTCTTCTGGAAGAGTTGTGGGAACAAATCGGATAGTTCTTTGATTTCCGATGTTGATGGATCTGAGGAGAGATTTTCACAGAGTGCGGCGACGGCCGTGTTCAGGACATCAGCTTGTGATGCAGCTCTGAGGTCCATTCGGATGCACTTGCCGTTGTCCAGTAAGACGAATGTCGGGATGTCAGCACGTTTGGGGAGGTGGAGGGCAGTTCCAAAGTTCATCTTGGCTTCTGCTGTTAGGAATTCAGATTTGGGGTAGGTTTGAAAGTTCTTTGATGATGCTGCGCCTTCAGCCGACGGACTGAAAAAGGTAGTTTTACGGCCTGGTCTTGGAGGAGGGAGCTCTTTGCAGTTCCAAGGGTTCACCTCGGCCCAGAATGGCTCCTTCATTACGTGGCAAGCAGGTGAGAAGAGTCGTCGATTGGCCAAGAAGGGGTTGTTGTTTGATGTTTTTGTCGCATAGAGCAAAACCGAAGCTAGCGGTTAGCCCACGATTGATGACTGGAACATCGGCAGACTTGGATGGATTTTAGAGAAATCAGTCCGGATGTAAGTCTTCCGCTGTTTTTAGTAATAGCGGGATTGTAGTGTTGTCGTCGGTTTCCGGGTCCGGGAAACGAATGCGTCTGGGATGGCTGGCATTCGTTGCTGGATTCGCATTTGTTGTGGCTTAGAGAGCGGCATTCGCATTCGTGGTGGCATTCGCATTCGTGGTGTTAACTGCATTCGTGGTGGTGGTGTCTTCATTCTAGGCAGCATTCGCATTCGTTGTCGTGTCCACATTCGTGGACGTACATTCAAAAGGCAGAATCGACGCTGGATTCGTCCGGGTCAGGAACTTCCAGAATTGGGTCGGCGGTAATCTCTGGTAGATGGTGCCAAGTGCGGGGTTTCTTCGAAGCACGATGGGATGAGGACGAGCGTCTGTGGCTTGATGCAGATGTGGTCGTGACTCAATCTTCGGTGCTCTTTGCTTTAGCCAAGAGGGTTACGGAAGGCGGCGGCATGGTGACCGGGTTCGGGAGCCAAATTCGTTGATGGCATGATCCATCATGCGGTTGACATCGGAATGAAAGATCGATTGGCCTCCTCTGGAAGAGCGGGGCGATAAATCCAGCGGTAGTTTGGGTGATTGGGTTTGAGCTCGTAGTAGTCTGCGCTGTTGTCTCAAACGAATGTAGGCTTGCCGAGCTTCTTGGTAGTCAGTTTCAAAAGAAGAGAGATGCAAACTGGACGACCGGGTGTGTTGACCTGCGGGTGGAGGGGATGTGGTGGTGATGTTTAGAACATCCTCGATGGCATTCGTATTCGCATTCGTCAAGGCGAGTTGGATCATCGTTGCAGTCAAACGAATGTAGGCTTGCCGAGCTTCTTGGTAGTCAGTTTCAAAAGAAGAGAGATGCAAACTGGACGACCTGCGGGTAGAGGGGTTGAGATGGTGGTGGTGTTTAGAACATCCTCGATGGCATTCGCATTCGTCAAGGTGAGTTGCATCATCATCGTCGCAGTCGTGTTCCGTTCGGCATTCGTGGCATTCGCATTCGTTGCAGAGGTTGAAGCGAGAAAAGCCGATTCAAGGGTATCGGGATCAAAGACGGGCATGGCCAGGATCTGGAAAGAAATTTCCGTAACCTCGTCGGGCGATTCGAACATCCTTCTTTGACGAGAGGTGGCTGACTAGAAGAACTTCAGGACGAATGTCGGGAAGACAGACCGGTGTGGACATGCACTGGAGGAAAAATGATGGCTAACAAATGCACTTTATATAAGAGAGGGGCTGCGCGGAACTGATGCGCAGTCGGGTTGCAACGTCGGCGGTTACTGAACCCCAAAAAACCTCCAGGGAGACAAACGTTCGGGGAACTTACGCAAAAATAAACAGGTTATAGTTTTTTCCAGCAACAAAAACCAATGCTTTTATACTGAATTATTTGCAAATATAAAATCCAACATAATTCAGTTACAATGAAAATCAACACACAAACCTTTTATCCGTGATTCACGATCGTTAACACCTGTGTAAATATACACTGTCATTTTAATGTCCTGGAGAGAATGATTCCAGTAGTATGGATTACAATCCTGGACGGAAAATGATGCCCACTTTATACTTTACACCGGTTTCCTGAAAATGGTGGCACATAGCACAAGCGTTAACAATAACGAATGCGTTGTATAACTTTATTTTGTTAAACGTATGAAGTTTTTCGTTGGTTTTGCAGGAGAGAACGACGATTTAAGGGGTGGGCTTTTAACTCGACTATTTTGTGATTTTAAACTTTCAACCATTTAAGGAAGGGGGGGGGGGCTTAGCTCCACTTGGGTATTTACTACAAGATTTACGATACATGAAAATAAAGATTTACAATTCAACAGTAGCTTACTGATATCATTAACTTGGTACACTTAAAAAAAGATGCCAAAAGGGTTTTCAAGTGTGTTGTAGAAACTACAGGTGTTTTGCACACCTGAGTCAGTAAATGCCATTAAACTACAATAAAACTGAGTAGACTTTACTCTTGGTTTTAAACCCTGCTCTTAAACAAAATCACAGCAAAAAAATGTGAGTCCGCTCCTTAGCTGAACCTTATCTTTTTTTGTACCTGTGAAACTTATTATTTACACTGTTGTTGGAAAGGCATAATAGTTACCAAAATATTTCTATTTATGAACTACATATTTATTTATTTTTTTTTAGTGCAGTTTGGTCAATTCATTTGGAGAAGGTGCCACGTAAGTTTTAGAACGTTTTCCAAGAATTTTCCTTTACACAGGCCGACGTTATAAAACAAATGGTTTCTACATGCACGAAGGGAAGTTAGCTTTATATTTTACTCAGGGACTAGTTTCGAAAAAGGGCAAAATCTAAGAATGAAACTATAGCTCTTAACAATAATGCTTACAAAAAGGGACTGCAGGTTTCTGCTGCACTAACATAAAAATTCCATGAACGCTGCGACTATTTCTGAAGTACGATTTTAATTTTTGGAACAAGTAATACAGATTCTGCGCGTCAATGTGTTGGCTGCCATTTTTTTTTGGCTTGTTCTTGTCGTGCCCAACGCAGAAAAACAGAAGTGCAGATGACAAATAGGCATTTTAGCCCTGGATGCCGAATGTTGCTCAACGCCTTGCCTTATTTTGCAAAAATTTTGAAAATCACTTAACCAGAACTACTTTCATTTTTCTGTGGAAAATCACACAACTGCGGAAACATAAACCCTTCAAATAGCTGTACAAAATGCAAGGAGTTCCAATATAAGGTGACACTCAATCACAAGCAAATAAATCGTAAATTTAAAAATTAGCATGATAAAAAAAGAGACTGGACAAGATACTTTATAAGAGAAAATGAGTGCATAACACAAAGTAAAAAGAAAAATCAATTAAGCAGTTTTATTGAAGACTGATGTATGATGAAGTCAAGAAACTGCCAAGAGTACCACTTTCCGCTTTGCCAATGCTTATGTTTTCATACATGTTTCACTAACATAATCTGACAATATTATGTAATCTCAATGACCCAACTCCAGCCATCCAATCATAATGTACTATATTATTTGTGTTGTATAAGTACTGTCTCACAAACATAAACAGGGAAAACAAAGTACTAACAAACAATTAACTTTAATAAGCCTACTATCACTTTACCACAAATTACTGATAACAGCCCTATTAAAAAATACCGTTATTTTCCAACTATAATCAATACTATTCATGGCATGACACAAACTATGGGGACGGCTTTATCCACTTTCCTTGTAGCCTGCTTAGCTTCTCGTGCAAAATAAAACGAAAATTTTAACCCCGATTAAAATTAGTTTTTACTATCCTAAAATTCTTATCTTCATTATGTGCTAAATCGCTCCATGATTCACCGAGACTAAAAGTTCAAGATTGCCTGGAAAAAATTCTCCTCACCTCCGGACAGAGAAGAATCCATCACATAATGATTAGCACATGAAACGATTTAGCACATAATGAAGGTTAGTATTTTGCAGATAGTAAGAAATAGACAATCGTAGCAAAATTCACTTAAAAAAAGAATAGCTTCGATACACTGGGAAAGAACTTATCATTCAACCAGTAGTTGCACAAACAGCAATAAGAGCCATAAAAAGAGCCACAAGGACCATAAAAAGTCAAGTTCTTTGGTTTTAAGGAGCGTACGAGCAAAAATGCAGGCTAGTCAATCCTTTTAACTTCATCATCAGTGAAAAATTGCTTTTTTTATTATAATTTTTCAGTTTTAAGATTTTTAAAGTTTTTTCAGATGCTTTGAATGCTGCCGATCTGACACTGGTGGCTTAAATCGTTTTTCAGTTATTGAGAAAACTGGTTACAACAAGACTGAGCAAGCAACCCAGCAAATGAATAGGCGTTGTTCCTAGAGCAATCATTGGCAGCTTTTTAAAAATTGCTTTTGATATTGAAAAATAAAAAAGCCAGGACACCTTGTTACTTTTGGATTATTTTATATTTTTTGTTTGTTTTCGTGGCATGAACAAACTCAAAATTGTATTCACAATAATTACGGTACGTCAAAAATTGTCACAGTGCACTGGACCATCAACCCTTTTAATGTAAGTCAGCCAGATCCGCCATTCCGCCTGTTTAACTTTAAAAATTACTCCCTTCTATCTACAGCATTTACATTCGCCACTTTGTAACTGTGTTTATTGCACAGCAGGGTTTGAAAAGTTTGTGATTTACTTGCCAAAGAAAAATCAAAGACACCAAATATATTTGATTTATCAGAATTTTTTTAATTTTAATCCCCTTTTATAGTTAGTATTTTAAATTTCTGAAAAAGCAAATCTGTATAATTAGGGTTAGTTAAGTTTTCCAAGAGTTAATTTTAACCAAGTTTCTACCAATTTTATGTTTTGCTTCAGGCAATTAAAAAAACCTTGATTTACATGGGAATTTAATTGAATAACGACACAGGCCGACATTTCGGTAACAATACTTTGGTTTTTGTTCATGGTTACTTACAGCCAATTATATACAGAACCAAAACAGAAACAGTTCAAATTTTTCTTCTTAAACTGGCAAATTATCAGTAGATAATACTGGCTACTTCAACAGGCGAAAAAGTCGAGACTTGCACATACATTTCCACTACAACGAACTTTCGTCTGTTAACCTGAGCAGACCAAAGTTCGTTGGAGTGGAAGTGTGCATGCAGGTCTCTCGACTTTTTCGCTTGATAAAGACAGCCAGTTTTACCTACAGAAAATTAGCCAGTTTAAGAAGAAAAACTTGGGACTGTTTCTGTTTTGACTATGCATATAACTGAATAAGTAATCAATTTATTTGAAGACGTGCAATTTAATACTAAGTATATAATAGACCGTGTGATCAAGATATGAACTAAATTCATTTTATTGATGGACCATTGCAGGATTGCCTTACTACTAAGTACAGAAATTATGAAGTTAACTAGTGCTTATAGTTGATTATTAACAGTACACTATGCCAGTGAACATGGTTAAGTATTTTTTTTTTTCAACCGAACGAAGCATCACCAGAAGGCATTTTATTTTCATGTGTGTATCTAGCTGGACGTTTTTGCCCTTATTGACTTTGGAAGTTTTTAGTAATTTTTCTCATTTTGATTAAAATCAAGTGACTTAAATCAAACGACCCTGATGCATTGTTAAAATACTCCAGCAAAGAAAAGATCACTTCATCAGTACTGCGATCACACGCGCATGCATCGGTTATATAGGAGCAGCGATGCTCTATACACAATATGATGAAATAGGTACACATAAATCCTAATTAAAATAAAACGCCACTAACAGGCAAAGAGGCATGCATTACAATAATAAGATCAGATAGTTAACTAAAATTTTACTCAACACAAATTCGTTCTCATTCCAATTTTATTTCAATTTTCTTCAAAACCAAAATGACATCCGGAACCAAAAATTATGCCGGTGGTTACAGTGGAGCTGCGAATTTACTAAAACCCAAGCTAAAAACGAGGCAGACTATGGAGTCAAAACTTTTGTACTTTTTTACTCATGTAAGACTTGCACTAGACACTACAGTACAGCATTGCTACGATTTTTTTCTCTCGCAGAAATAACACCATTTGATATATGCTCACCTCTAACCATTTTTTT